>PVLA01009940.1:0-68872 GCA_004027455.1 Hydrochoerus hydrochaeris
GAACTACAAGTGTAATAAAACCAAAATGTGTAATTGCTATTGTAAAAAAGAGAGGAAAAGAAAGTGCTCTAAGGGATATAACTGCATGTAAGTTTGAGTGTGTAAAATAGATGACCATATTGCTGAATCTTTGTTGGATCTTTGAGCAAAACTGTTTGTAGTCTGACTGTTTGAATATTTACTATGTACCCTTTAACTTCGTAACTTGAACAACTACATCCAAGATGACAATACATAATTTGCAAATTACTGATTTCTTAGTGGGGCTTTTTCTCATTCTCCTTTTTCTTTCTTTCTTTTAGAATTCTGTATTATTGCTATCCTTTTTTGTTTTTTTTCCTTTTTTCTTCTCTTTAAATAAAATTTTAAAATGTGTAATTGCTATTGTAAAAAAAAGAGGAAATAGGAAGCGCTATAAAAGAATATAGCTGCATGTATGTTTAGATGTGTGGGATTGATGACCATATTTCTAGGTTCTTGTTGGATTGTTGAACAGATCTGTTTGCACTCTCACTGCTTTAGTGCCTACTTTGTGTGCTTTAATCCTGTAACTTGAATAACTATTTCTAAAAGAACAATGTGTAATATATCAACTAGTGATTTCTTACTATTTATCTTCTTTTCTTGAAATTCTGTAATATTTCTACCTTTTTCCCTGTTTTTTGTTCTCTTTAAATAAAAAAATGAGAAAAATTAGGAATTGGGGTACAGGGACTGGAGGGCTACAGAAAAAGTTTTTAATGACAGTGGTAATTTTCTATTAAATTTATGCATGATCACCCAGATATTTAACTTTTTGAAAGGTAATGAGCTCTATACTTATGCAGTCACATTTCTGTATACATGTTATACTTAATTTAAAAACTAAGAAATTACAATGAAATAATAGTGTTTGATTTTAGCATATACTTTGATCTTTTTCCTGTAGCCTTCAGAAGACAAGAGATCTCAAGAGACCAAAAGAAGTTTAAGTGTATGTGAGTTCCTGAATAAATGCCAGAAAACACATTGTTTGGAGACATTATTAACAATTCTTGCAATTTAAATGTTAATATTTTAAGCATAAACCTTATGGCAAAGGGAAAATGCTCTATTTGCTTCCAATATGTAAATTTTAAATTTACATAACTGTATCCTAATATTTTTCTTATAAATGTTAAATTAGTATAAGAAGTCTTTTATATGTCCATTGCATATTTATATGCAATATTACCATTTGCCCCCTTTGACTCATTTCTGGAAGTAGTAAACAGTTATACTGCTACATACTAGTGATGCCAACTCTAGATTTCATGTAGTATGTGAAGCTTCAGGAAGACAAATACTGCAACATGTACTACACTGCAAGTCATATATCTTGACATATACAATCACATTTGTGTTTTAATATTAGTCTTTGCATTTTTTTCTTCAAATAAGATGCTACTTTACATAAATGAACTTTACTTCATGTTTTTATAATATTACTATATATGTCACTTAATATTTACTGAGACGACCAGTTTTCATTTGCCAAGTATATTTTTATCTATGGATACCACACTAAAAATGAGAGCAGTTTTAAAATGATTTTATGAAATTTAGTGCACATGATTTTTTTTTTTTTGATGATAGCAAAGTTTGGCTTTGTCAACCATTTTTTTTTTTTGATGATAGCAAAGTTTGGCTTTATCAACCAGTATAACCTCCTTCTCTCAAGAAGAAGAAAACTATTTTCTTCATTATTATGAGTCAGATTATCAAACATTTTATGGATTATTAATTTTCAGTGATACTTGATTCCTTTTTTTCCTATTTTCTACTCTGGTACATATACTAAAGGGTAAACAACAGAAATATACTTTTCTATCTCCCTTTCTCTTCTGTATGCAAGTCTCTTGGCTGTCAGTGACAAGAATGGATACAAAGATGATAAATATGCAGTTTATACTATCAAAGAATTTATAAACTATGGCTAGGACCTGCTGTTTTGAGAGGAGAGACATAGTCTAAAAACAGTGATTAAAAGCTATAATAATGATTAAACAGATATATTTTTCTGTGTTACAACAAAGATTAACTGTAAAAACTAGTAATTTTCCCTAAAACCAGTTCTTAAATGTAAAGTTGTAATATTTTCCAAATTTCACATTTGCATGTAACTTGGTATTTAAAAATTGAGTCATGATGCCCACTCTGTAGTGTGTATCTAGATTTTAATCCTTAAATCTAATAATGATCTTAATCGATAAGCACAACAGCAGAGTCAAAGAACAGGTGAGCACTAAATTACACAGGGTGCTAAGTGCTCCTCAAAGCACCCTGGAGGCAGGTTGGTTGCTTCAGAACAGTTTACAGGTAGAAATAACATTAACAATGCAAAGTGATACTGCTGAATATTACAATGTACATTAATGCAAAATACATATGTATAAATGTTGTTGTTTCAACGACAAATTAATTTGTAAGTAGTACAGATTACTAAACAACTTCACAGAAGAGAAGTGTATTTTTTTCCTATTCTCTGCAGGAGCATATTTCATATATAGTCAAGTTGTTGCTGAGACACTGACTTCCTAGTGATTACAAAGCAAAAAAAAAAATCATGAACATTATTTGGTAGTGTGTGCAGGCTCTCAATTTATTTGCACTCACTGTTTGGACTATATTCTTAAAATTCAGCCATGCAAGGCCAATATTTTTTCTAGCCACAAATGTGTAAAAATAATTATAATTAATGCACGAAACTGGATAAGTCTACTAAGTTATAACTATATATATATATATATATATATATATATATATATATATATATCTGGAAATGTGAATTGAGTTACCCAAACATATGTTACAATACAATGATATGTATTACTTTGGCAGCAAATGTTACTTATATGATATGTACTATTTGTATTATTTATATTTTTGGAAAAAAAATATGGCATGGCTGTCCTTCCTAAAGGATACCAATACTTTAATAGTGTAGGGTAGAATATGCAGCCTCTTTGTCCAGTATCTTTTTGTTGCTTCCCATCGTTAGACTGATCCTTAAAGTTAAGGTCCTTTTCTGTCCTATTCTTCTCACAATACCTAGGTAATTTCTTTCCCTATGATTGGCTTCTATTACCAAGAAACCCTAGGTATTTCTTTACAGTGTACATAGATTTTTTCAGTTCTCTCTACAGAGACTACTAAACGTCTCAAACCAGATATTCTAGGTTCATTTCAAAAGCAAGGTATGCATGGGCTGAGAATTTAGCTCAGTGGCATAAGCATTTGACTTCCAAGTGCAAGGTTATGAGTTTGATCCCTGGTACAACAACAACAAAAAAAAATCAAGGTATCCAGGGAATTTTTCATCTGTTTCTATTTAACTATCTTTTAAGAAGGAGTGGGGAACAAAAGAAGGAGGAGAAGGAGAAAAAGATGGAGAGGGGGAGACAAATGGGCAGGAGTATGGGGAGGGAGGAGAGGAAGGAGGTCCAGTAGGAAAAGGAGGAGGAGGAGGAGGAGGAGGAGGAGGAGGAGGAGGAGGAGAAAAACAACAACAACAACAAACAACAGCTACTACTTAAAAAAAAAATCATGCTCCCCTGTATCCTCAGCTAGAAACCAGGGAGCTCTCCAGATTCTCTTCTGTCTCTCTCTACAGCCGGGCTTTTTGTCCCTTTAGCGCCTCTCCTCAACACTCTGCAGCCTTGTCATGGACCCTTTTCCCATTCCACGGCTCCAGCCGCCACTCATTAGCCATTTATCCACTTATATATGAAACGTCTTCTCCACTGGAAGATCCCGTCACTCTGTTGCAATAATCTTCTGTTCTGTGCCTCTAGTATCGTTTCTACAATGGCTAGAAACCTTTCTTCTTTCTGCCAGAGTAATGATTTTAAAATGCAAATCTTGCCCTGTTTCTTCTTACTGAAAGCCTTCCTTTAGTTTCTCATAGAAGAAACTATATGGCTTTCACATATCAAAGAGCAGAGGAAAATTGGTGCCAGGAAATTGTTAAAATATTAGTAATATTTTCAGCATCTAATCTCAATTAGAATTGATGTAATATTAGAAAGAAAATGTTAAATCAACTTTCCTTCTATTTTATGCCAGAAGCCCAGGCCAGAATAGCCTCAATTAGCTACACAATAGCAATAATTGATATCTTCCTTTGTCCTTCCCACTGACTGAGAATAGATGAGGACATACATTTCCATACCTGTATATTAAAGTTTCTTCACTTTTTTGCCAAGTGGCAATGGGAAAACTTGAACATGGCATATTGCAGATACCAAAACTCTTGATATCTGCAGTATGCAAAGAAGCAAAGGAAGCTGAGCCAGCAAATATTCTCACCACCCACTGCTCAATGGGTATCCCTCCCTTTCACCCTGATGGGAATGATCAAAATGACATGGTAAGAAGGAAACAAAATTGAGACAGAATAGTGTTGGAGCGTTACATGTCAGACTTGTACATGGAAGCCTCTATTTGTCAGATTTAGGCCTATGAAAATTTGATACAGATAATATTAGCTGCCTGATGCTATATTGTAAAAGACTTCAAGAGAACTGCTGTTTTCACTGTCACCAGAACCTGGAGACTATGGAGGCACAGAGTCTGGAGCACGATGATGCAAAATCTTTCTTTAAATGAAAGTTAAATATGAAAGCAGATAAATGTGGAGTTTTTACTGAAGCTGGGTTGGGTGTTAGAACCCTGATTACTCCTTTGCCTGTCCCTGTCCCAACCACCTCCTGTAGGACCCTACCTACCTACTGTTTTCATCTTGGAGAACTTGATATTAACCCCATTGGTCTGTGGGATAATATTAATATCTGTTTATGTGGCATAACAAGCCCTCCAGAATTCTGTCCCTAATTACCTGTTTTGATTTGCTACTTTGCACTACACTCAGCTGCGTGTTCACCCTGGCCTCTACTCTTCCTCAGCCTTCTGGACACACACTTTCTGCTCTTGCTGCCTGTTTACTGCTCATTGCTTGCTTCAAGGGAATGGTTTTTCTCAATAGATTCCTTCTGCATTCTCCTTCCCTTCTGTCTGTATCCACTCATCATATTTCATGTTGTAAAAGTTTACCTGTAGGATAACCATTTACTGAAACCATTTCCTGTGCCTTAGCTAAAATCATTCCTATGGCCTTACCCCATTGCCCACTGCACATAATTGGGCATAAATTGTATTGTGTACTTATTTAAAGTTTTTGTTAACTATGGTAATTTTTGGGGGGGGTACCAGGGATCGAACTCACAACCTTGTGTTTGCCGGGCAGGCACTTAAGCCACTGAGCTAAATTACCAGCCCAACTATGGTAAATTTTTAAAATTCACGAGTAGAAAGAAGATATTAACTTACATTTATTTATATTCCTTTCACCTACAGCTTATCTCTTTGAAATCACTGAATCATTTTGGTTTTTATCTGTTCTTAAAGAAAGTCACTTTTGGTGTAAAAATGAATTATTTCTGTTAATAACTAAAACAGCTAAAAATCAAGAAGATGAAAATTTTAAAGCATCTGAAATTTTATTTTACAGAAATTAACATTAATACATAAGCAAATTATTCCTCATAAGTAATAATAGTATTTAAAAATGTCGTTCAAGTGTACAAAACATGTTTACAAAGGACCTGGAAACACAGGACTTAAAACTGGGTTTTCTTTACCAAATACACTTAAATTTTTAACAACATTAACCTTGCTGTGGAATATGGAGACCTTCATACTTTTATACTTTTCTATCTTTTCTATTTTCAATTATGTTATTAACTATACACTGCTGAACTTTAATTGCTTACTTTCTTTTTTAAAACTTTTATTTCAAGATGAACTTAAATCTTCCAAATTGTTTAAAATAGTACAAGGAATGCCCTACTTCTATTTTCTTCAAATGCTAGATTTTATAACACTTTTTTGTCATTTTATCTATTTAGCTGTTGAGATTTTTCCTGAAATTGCAGACATAAGCCCTCTTAAATCTCTAAATTTCTCGTTGCCTATTTCTAAAGGCAAGGATATTCTCTTATACATATATCATGTAACAATCAAAACCAGGAAATTAGTACTTGTGTATTAGTGAAGACATTTTAAAGATCTCACCATTTGTCCCCAAAATGCTTTTTTTCTCACCTAGAATCACTCATTGTGGTTGCTATGTCATATTATAATCATTTAGTATTTAACATGTGTCAGCCTTTGTCATCCATCACCATCTTTTTGAAGCTCATAGGACAGGTATTTTGCAACCTGACTCAGCAGTAGTTCTTCATGTTAATAGGTACACACAAGATTTTCCAAAATTGGCCTTCTCAACTTCTTACTTTTAAATCAGCTAAATTTCCTTGTGCTCTGTAAAATGATCACATTCGCTATGGAGACAAGTGTTACATGTTTTTCCCTTTAGACCAATGGCTTTCAATCTCATCTGCACACTGTTTTCAATAGGTTTTCAGGATTATATGGTTTTTATTCCAACTATGATTTCAAAGACTGGGGGAAAGAGCCCTGAGCTAAGGTAGTTCTTTATTCTTGGTTGAGATAATTGGGCTTTTCATCTTCTTTAAGATTTTAGGAGGCACTGGGAAAACAGGCAGCCAGCTCACCATTCTGGTGTTTGGCTGTGAGCCTACCAGTACACGGGCTAAAAATCAAACTTCCATCTCATCCCCCGCCACTAGCAAGTGAGAAGCAGAAATCTGAGCATCTCTTGCGAGTTTGATCATATGAAATATAGCAAATAAGGAGGATTTTCTTCTGCCATCTCTTTGAAGGCAAATATTTTTATCTCTTGTTTCACTCTGTTCTGATCAATGGTATTGCTCTATTCAATATTCCATTTTTATAATTTCGGCATTTCCTTTGATATTGCTCTACCTGATTGAAGGAACAACTATTGTGAAGAAAACCAGATGCACTATTGTGCCTATTGCTGTTATCCCGGTAACCTGCTGTGAGGTTCTGTGCCAATTTCACTGCACTGCCTCAGTTGGCTTTGTCCTGTCTTGTTCTGCTTTATTTTACTACCTTCAAAATAAATAAATAAATAAAATGAAAAATAATAGTAAATAAGAAAAAATTTTAAAAAGTAAATAACAACAACAAAACAGATCAGCAAGGTACTGAGCAAACTGAAACATGATATAACTAAACAGATAATGGACTTAAAAAGCAAAAGGAGGAAAAGAAAATGCTCTAAAGGATGTAACTGCATTTATGTTTAAGTGTGTAGAATTGATAACCATGTTGCTAAGTTTTTGTTGGATTGGTGAACAGAACTGTTTGCAGCCTCACTGTTTGAATGTCCACTTTGTATGCTTTAATTTTGTAATTTGAACAACTATATCCAAGAAGACAATATGTAAGGTAAAAAAAAGATTTTATTAAATATACTATATTCAATCTGGAGGATATCCTATATTTTGGGTTATTTTTCTCACTGGATCTGTATCTGAGGAGTATGTATTTTCTTATTATTTAAAAAAATCTTTTATTATTGAATGTTTTAATACAGAACAATGATATTCATTTTAGGCAATCAGTATATTCCTGTAACATATCTTGATTATCTTTGTAATTGTGTTACTCCCTGGAGGCTCTATTTTGCTAAGATATATCTAACCAAGCCCATCTCTAACTTGCACTTATTTTTTTGGAACTGGGAATTTATTACTTTCCATTAAAAAAAATAAATAGCTGTACTTACTCATTTACTTCTCCCCAACTTTAGGGATATTAGCGAGAATCTACAGCACATTGCTGGTCTGTCTACATTGTTCAGGGCCTTATTATCTTATGTGCCCCATTTCAGAATCTTGCTTCTTTCCACGAGTGCCAGTTTTCAGAGTCATTTCATTAGTTTATGCTCATTCCCTTATTTATATGCCATTGGTTGTCTTTATTGTCGTCATGTCTTGTGTTTTTCCATTTTGTGGGTTGTGGTAGAAGAGAAGACATTCTTAGATGAAATTTCAGCCCATCATCCTAACCCAGATTAGCACCTGTGTATCTATATCTCTATCTCTTTATTTTAGTTGAATCAGGGACTAGCTCTTTAATTTAGTTGAAGCATGATAAAGATTCTGTAAATGTCTTTCAAATGAACTTTGTTTTTTAAAGTATGAGAAAACAGGAGAGAACACTAAGAAATTATTGATTTATTTGTAACCTACACTCTTCACTCAAGATGTGTATTGTCGTGTGTTTGGGTGAAGTACACCGTACATAAAAATATGCCTTATTCAGTTACTTCTGATCTCATCTCAACTAAATGCTTGCTCTTCCCAATCTCTCTTTCAGTTACTTATTTATTTGGCCAGTAGACAGAAAGGAACTGCTAAAGGCTCATCCTTCTCAACTATCCTTCCCCATCCCTTGGTAATTATAAACATCTTTATTTTCCTCTCCAGAAAAATCCCTTAGTATTCAGGACACCATTGCTAACTTCCAAAACAAACAAAAACACCTTCGTCACCTAAAGATTATGTAAAAAATACAACTACTTTGTTTTTGTTAAAACTTTTATGATGAAAGTTCGAGGGGGAAAAAAGAACAAGTAGTCTGCTCCAAATCTGTATACAGTGTTCCTTCTAAAGCACTACTCATTGTCATAGAATGTTCCATTATGCACAAATAAAGCTGCTTGTTCTTTCCCTGTATATCTCTGTGAGCAAAGCAACAAAAGGAATGGTCTTAAGGTTTGTTGATGGACACACATTGACAGGAGCAGCTTCAATGCCTGGGCTATTATCTACACAGCAGCCCAGCTTTCCAGTCATCCCATGGCCTCCCACTACTCTGTCTCCATAAAGTATTTGTTGAATTTTTAAAAACCTTCTTTTTAGGGTGTGATCAAATGGGCAACATGTTGGAAGTTTGGCTGGCCCGGTGGGGAGGGGCAGGCATACTCAGCCCACGCTCACACCTCAGTGACAAGAGCAGTCAGGAAAGGGCGGAGTTCCCTTGCCAGCATGCTTTGGAGGAAACGTGGCCAACCGGGAAGGGGGCTGGGACCTGCACTGTAACCTGTGTGGAGGAAGCCAGGACCATGACAAGAGAGAGAGGCAGGAGGAGGCCCCCAGCCCAGAACCCTGAGAACACTGATCTAGTAGAAGGAAAAACAAGGGAGACTGAGGATGGCAAACACACAACATCAGACATGGCTTCAATGGACATTAAGAGATATCTTCGGGACCTTGTAGACGAGCTCAAAACTGAAATATTAAATCAGGTAAAGCAAGATATGAGTAGAGTAATAAAAGATGCTCTCAGGAAGCATCTTTCAGAAAGATACAGACAGAAGAAGGGAGGAATAAAAAAAAGGAGAGAAATATTTGATAAAGAATAGAAAGAAAATATAGAATACATGAAAAAAGCAGATTCAAAGAGACTACCAGGAAATTAAAAACTCCATTGAAAGCTGGCAAAACACCTTAAAAGAAACTAAGGATAGACTATCAAAACTTGAAGACAAATTTTCATTGTGTGATCATAAAAGGAAAGATCTCTTAAAAACAACAAGGAAGCAGGTAGTAACAATACAAAGGCTAGAAGATGAAAAGAGAATCTACAATTTAAGAATAAGAAACATGAATGAAGAAGCAGGAATACATACAGGTGAATTACAAAGGCTATTCATGGAAATAATTAAGGAAAACTTCCCAAGCATGGAAAAAGAAAATGACATTTGGTTATGTGAGGCATACAGAACTCCAGCCACCTACAACCAAAACAGAGCTACATCCAGACATATAATAATCAAGATACCAGAAATCCAATATAAAAACAGAATATTAAAAGCCGTCAGAGAAAAGAAACAGATTACCTATAAAGGTAAGCTCATCAGGATCACGGCTGACTTCTCAACACTCTAAATCACTGTTTTGTATTGATAGATTTTATTCAAAGCTGTTATGATTGATAGTATCAAGTCTGAGAGTATAGGTAACTGCACTTAAGATGACAAGATCCACTAGAATATCCACTCTGGTTTGATTATTACCTGCCTTTGAAGTTTTATACTGTCTACAATGTTTTATTTTTACTAATATTATTATGTACTGCTATATTCAATTATGCCTGATGATATAGACAATTCTATTGAAGATAATAAGAAACAACACAGTAATCATTGTAGATCACTTTGTACTGTGGTTTTATATGACTTTTTGCTTTCATGTTTTTATAGGAATTTGTTTTGTTTTGTCTTGCTGTTTTGTTTTTCCCTCTAATACAGAAAGGATAGAAATACATGTAGAGATTTATGCATACATAGCTGTTTACACTCTCACTGTTTGAATATGTACTTTGTATGCTTTAATTTTTTAACTTGAACAACTATTTCTAAGAGGACAGTATGTAATTTATCAACTAGTGATTTCTTATTGTTTGTCTTTTTTTTTAAATTCTGTATTATCTCTACCCTTTACATGCTTTTGTTTCTCTTTAAATAAAAAAAATTACAAAACAGTAAAAGGAGGAACAGAAAGTGCTCTAAAGGATATAACTGCATTTATGTTTAAGTGTGTAGGATTGATAACCATGTTGCTAAGTGGTTATTGGATCATTGAACTTCTTTGCAGCCTCACTGTTTGAATGTCTACTCCATATGCTTTAATTTTGTAACTTGAACAACTATGTCTAAGAAGACAATATGTAATTTATCAACTAGTGATTTCTTACTGTTTATTTTTTTTCTGAAATTCTGTATTGTTTCTATCCCCTTTTCTGTTTTGCTTTTTTCCTCTTTAAATAAAATTTTTTTAAAAAGCTTCTTTTTATTCAGTTCTGAAACTCTTTTTTCTTTTGTCTCTGGCAGCTTTTAAAGATACTACTTTCTCATAAGCATTCAAAATTTGTCTAACTAGAAAGTCTTGTTAAAATTAAATAAAAAGGGTCAATTAATCCAACTGTTGGTTGTAGAAAATGGTTAAGAAAAGACAGGGAAAACTGAGGGAAACCCACTAACCTTATTTGACCATAGTAATTAATTATAAATGAATGGGCAAACTTAACTAATTCACAGTTCAAAAATCATTTTTGTGTAGCTGATAATACTACTATTCAATAAATGAAAATAATTGGGAAATTATGATACTGTGACATGAAGCTTTAAAAATAAATTGGAATTCATAACATGCAAAATGATGATCTGACCACTTTTTAGATCCTGTTTTACCTGAGTAGTCAGTGTTTCTAAGGTCCCTTTGCTGTGTCTTTTCTCACTCAAACTCTTCTGTTAGAATTCCCGTGACTTAGTCCTAGGTCCTCTTTTCTTTCCGCAATCATTATCATCTGGTATCAATGCTGTGAATGTATTCCAGTGTGAATGCCACATTGCATATCCAGCCCAGACCTATGTACACCATTGAACAACCCTCTCCCGTTGCCCGCCATCCTAACTCAGCTGTCTAGAACACATCTCCCCCTTAGCATGTGCAATCCTGATTACGCCTCCACGACCCACTTTACATATAACTTCCTCATCTCAGTTGAATTACACTGCTTTGTAGTTGCTTAGGCCAAGAGTCTGGAGAACATCCTTGACTTCTTTCTTTCTCCAACACCCGATAACCAAAAGATTAGTTCAAAATAGTGTCAGAATCTGCACTCACCCAAACCTACACTGCCTACTCTCTACCTCCCCAAGCAGAGGCACTACCAGACCTGACCTAATTTATCACAAAACACTCTGACTTTTCTTCTACTCATAACCTAAAAGACTATAGGATATGGACAACACAGCTATCCTAAGAGAAAAAATTAAAAGAGAGAGAGAGAGAGAGAGAGAGAGAGAGAGAGAGAGAGAGAGATTTAAAAGGAGAGGTAAAATAGTGCATTTATTAATTATCTTGATTTAACCATTTCACATACATTTTACTCTGTGTGTGTGTGTGTGTGTGTAAATATTACATAAATGATGTTATACTATTTAGGGAACAATGATAAGGAAAATGTCTGTACATATTCAGTCCAGACAGTTTTTTTCCAAATAATTTTGATCTGTGGTTTATTGAATCCACAGACTGGATCCCATGTAATGTGTACTTATTATTTGGTAATGAGCAATGAATAAATTTTTAAATTAAAACCATGAACTGGCAAAGATGTCAACAATCTGTCCTAGAAACATTTGGATAGGTGGCCTCATGTGGAATACTGAATTTTTCAATTATATTTAATGATCTTGATATAAGGAAGTTATTTTAGATTATTTTGATGTGCCTAACATAATTATAAAGATCCTTACAAGAGGTAGGCAACAGGTTTCACATGAGAAAAAGTAATGTGGGGGAAATAGAAATTGGACTGACAAGACCATGAGTTAAAGGCTGTCAGTAGCTGCTGGAAGTTGGGAGAGACAAGGAATAAATTCTCTAGAACCTCTAGAAGTAAACAGTCCTGCCAACACCTTGATTGGAAGCTAATGGGATGATTTTGGACTTCTAATCTCTGCAACTACAAGATGATGAATTTGTGTTGTTTTAAACCACTAAAAACATGGTAATTTGTTACAACAGCAACAGGAAACTAATACAAGATTAAAATGTATTCTGCAAAGACATACACAGTATCTAAACTGCAAATGCTGGATGATTAAAAAGTCAAAGGTGGAATATTTTCTTTGTTCCTTTCTTAAAACATGGAAAAAACTGCTTCTCATTAATTATGCCATAAAGTTTTGTTGGTGTCCAACTTTTAGAATTGTTTCATATTACTGTTTAGAGTTCTATATATGGATACACAAGAGTGTGAAATTCTCTATAGCCCTCTGTAACATAAATTAAATTTGTTGTTTTTAATAACACTTCTGATGTAATTACATTTTACTGGCTTTATAAAATAAAGCCCCTTGATTGTGAAAGCAGAGATGTTATTTGAAATGTAAGTCTCTGTGATCAAGATGTTTGCTACAAAACTACCAATTCCCAGAGAGTTTTCACACCTGAAAATTACCCCAATTTGTTTTGCAAATCTGTATTACACAAATTGCAAAATCAATCACTAAAAGAAGGCCTCTTAACCAAGTATTTTCCAAAAGGCTTAAAGATTCTCTAGAGGTCAGTTCCTCAAATGTCCCTTAATACTAACACATACATCTAAATAGTCTCTCTCCCAAGAGTAGCTACGTAACAAAAGCTTCACTGTAGAATACATTTTGAAACATTTGTTTGACAAAGAATACTCTGAACAATATGATATTATACAGAGTTTTCTTTCTTTCATGGAGGATGTAGATTTTTTTGTTTTTGGAGTTCTTTTTGTGGATATCAAGTTTAAGTATGTGGAATCTGGAGCCAGACTACCCAGACTGAATGTAACCCTGATACTTGTAACCCAAAGTTAATTACTTAATCTCTCGGGTCGAATAGGAAAATGGGGAACATTGTTTTACCTAGTTCATATGATTATTTTTAAAGTAAATAGGTTAAAACATATAAAATACCTAGTGATAGACTGAGGCCTTGTGCCAATAAGCCCTCCATAGCTATTACCATTAAATTTGGGGTATCATGGTCAAGTGCCTGGGAAAATAAAACAATAGTCAAGCCATCTTCTCACATGGACACAGATATTGCTTCAACTTTGTAGTCAGCAAGTATTTATTAGAATTTGCTATGTTCTAGGCAGTAAAATACCAGTATCATTTATTATATAATGAAACTCAGGTTTATTTGGTAGTTTATGGAATGCTCTATGAACTGCTTCCCCACCTAAATTTATTTTGACCACATGCAATAGTATGAATCACAAAGTATAACACAAAGAAGTTCAGGAGCAGAACAACTGAGAAAAAGACTATCATGTTAAAGCAAAAAAAAAGCAGACTTTGTCCTACATCTGTCTATGAGCTCACAAGCCTTAAAATTACAAAAAAGAAAGAGATGGTGAAATACTTAGTAAAGAAAATGAAGCAGAATGAAGGGCAAAGAAGGAATAATAAGTTCATATATTAAATACATATTAAATATAGGGATAGCTGATGATTGAAGAACTTTCATTAATCAAAGCAAAAAGGAAAGAGGAAAAGCCAAAGGTGAACTTTTCCACCCCGTCCACTTGCACAGGATCCAACATGTTTGGCAAGAGCATCCTGTGCAGGTGTATGCATATGTTTAATGTATTAAGCACCCAGAGATAACACTGACTGCTCTAGTAAATATTAACCTGCAGCTCGGTTGACATAAAAGTCTGGGAAATCATCTTTTATTTTTGATTATCAATCTATTATTTTACCCCTTCAGCTCAATTTTCAGGCATTTATTCATAGCTCAGGATAGATTTTTCAAGCTTTTATCCTGAGATCCTTCCAGATTTCACTTTATTTTGTTTTCTGGTAATTTGCTCATAGTTCAAGCCTGAGAAATGCTTTCATGCACGCAGCTTAGGTTATGTCTTGCCACATTTGGTGCATATGAACACTAGGTCCTAGCATTCTTTCTATACAGGTAAAGCCATGCCTTTCTGAGGCCGTCTACTCTCTTTCATAATGCAGTTAAGTAGGAGAAAAACTCAAGAATCAGAAGACTATAGCAGAGACCTCAGTCCCTAACATACATTATTTTCCTTCTTTAGTGATGGAACGTTCATATTGAGCTTGACATGCAGGTATCTAACTAGAGAACACATCAGTGTCCAGTCTCTTAATGAGATGCCAAGAATTTACTTTCAGAATGAAGTTGCTATCCATTCAGCATTGGACAGCATTAGTGACCCATCTTATCCAATGCAGACAGAGGTAACACACTGGGACTGAAGGAATTGTCCACAAAAAGAACCTTGAATTCCTAGAGAATGTCATGTGCAGACAGTCACCCTCCCTGTATTATTTTCCTTCCTCTGGACTGAAGGAATTTCACTTTTATCGTCCTAATCCGTGTGCACCTCTGAGTCTCCTAGAGCAGTTTAGCTTGTCCAGTGACTAAAGTGAAGGTAAGTCAATAATTAAAAGCAGGTTACTGCCATAATAAAGTACATGACATTAGCTAAGCATTATGTACCCAGCACCAAACAATGGGCACTGTAGACTAAAGTTAGTGATATTTGTTATTCAAGGACTGTTTGGTCAAATGTTTATTTTAGTAACTCAGAGGATTATATGCCAACCAGCCTGAATCAATCACTAAAGAAAATAATGAGAAACATCTAATGATTAATTAATATATTAATGCAATTCCTCTGTTTGTATGAAAAAATGGCCTCTTCTAGTTTAAGGTAAGTAGCCTAGTTTGAAGAAGTCAAATTTCCTTATGAATTTTCGACTTGGTTTTTCTCCCCCAAAAGTGAGATAAGTAACATAGATGAACTCACTTGAAGAATACTAAACAAGTGAGTGCCGGGAGGATTAAAATATCTGTGCAAATGAAATATTTGGTTTTGAGTACTCCTGTGGAGCATTCTAAAGGCAAAGAAGTTCTGCAAGAATTGTGCTTTTAAAGAAATCAGTGTGACCTACAGCAGAGCCTAGGTTTTTTTTTCAGTTTGATTTGTTTTTGTTTTGTTTTTAATCTCTCAGTGAGTCCTAGATCAAATCCCTACTCTCTAACACATTGCCAGAAAAAGATGGATTTACATTCCAAACCATAGATTAATAATAGAGAACCCTGGGTCCCTGGCTGAAATGGAGATACTATTCTTGGATGCATGGCACACAAGATAAATTTCCAACTTGTGTGAACCACTGTATTCATTTCTATGAATTTTAGTATGTGTTAAATTTTAAAACCATCACTACAATCAGGAAACAAATGAATTCATCAGTGAAACCATCTGGTTCTAGGAATTATTTTTCTGGAAGGTTTTAAACCACTAATCCAATTGTTTCAGTAATTTTGCAATGTCTTGTGTTATATATTTCACATTTTGTGGTTAGTAGATTTTTATTTTCAAAGAATTGATCCACATTATTTAAATGGGGAAATTTATATTCATCTTGCTGTTGAAATATTCCTGAATATCCTACATTTGGTAAGTAGTAATATTCTCTAATGTTTATACTCATTTGTTCCTGCACCTCTTCTCAACCTCTTTCCCTCTCCCCCCACCTCGAGTCTTCAATTTTATTGACTTAATTTTTTCACACTAAACTTGTACTTGATTTTTGTTACTTTTTCTAATGTAAATTGCACTTAACTACTATTTCCCCCTATTTCTAACTTTGTTTTTATTTTCTTGTTGTTCTTTTTTTTTTTTTTTAGTTTATTACTGTGGTAACTTATAATGCTGACATCAGATTTTTTTTGCAAATATAAGCATTTAATGCTACATATTTTCTTCAAAATATTGATGTAGGTGCAACTTTACAATTTTTTTTACAATGTATTTTTACTTAGTTCAAAAAATTTTCTAATTTATTTTGAAATTTGTTTGACCATGGAGTAGAAATTTTGGAAAGTTTTTATTCCTTTGTTTCAAATGCACAAGCTTCACTGTTATTTCCTCTCTACTATTGAGTTTTTCCTTCTGATTATTTTTAAGTCTAAAATATTCAGAAAGTTTTATTTGCATCTTTTATTTCTTGGCTGAGACTTTCTATGTCTACTTATTTCAAGAGTGTTCACAAGTGTTACCTGCACAATTTGCTAATAGTACTTCAATATCATTCTCTAATAATTTCAACATCAATGTTTTATTAGGGTTGTTGGTTGTTGATTTTCTTTTTGTTTGTGAGATGATATATTCTTCATTCTGTAGACTCAAAGTAACTGTATGCTCTTTCCTAGCCATTTGTAATATTTTGCTTGAGATTCTTTGTCTTGTTTAACTCTTGCAGAAATATGTCAATTATGATGCTTTTATTTCAGTAAGCAATTAACCAGATAATGCTCAAGTCCTTCAAGTGTGGGCTGTAATTTCAATATCAATTTGGTTTTAGGGCCATCATGGTATTATTCAGAACTATCCCCTTCTGAATATTACTCAATAACCTATCTAGGACCTGAGAATTCACTGTACTTACTTAGATCAGTTCCAAAAGTCTTGGACGCGCTTGTTAGGATCAGGTTGAGGGGTACACAGTCAGGAGTAATGTCAGATCATAAATAAATTGATGAATCACCTTCCCAAGCTACTGCCATTCCATGATCTCGGCTGCACTCTCAGTCCTCTGGAGCCGCTTTGCTTGAATTCTATCCTGAAAGCTCAATGATCAGTTACCTTAAGCTTTTTGATGTTTCCATTGTGGTACCCAAGTCTGGGGCCGAATTGTAGAAAGAGATACAGAGAAGAAAAGAATGAAGTTTTTCCTTGCCTTTTTGGGACCATAACCCTAGCATAACCTAACTCATAGAAGATTCCCTTTTCTCAAAATTTTGACTCATTGGGCTTTATTTTCACCACAAGATTACAAGAAATTTTTATTTTTTAAATTTTTATTAATTAAATTTTTTGTAACTAGCATATAATGCTTTAATAATTATATACCAAGAAATTTTATTACTAAGAATATAATGCTTCACACAAGAAGCTCACAGTCAATTATTTTGTTCTTTTTATATTGTTGGCATCTCATATAAGAGAAACCATGTAATGTGTTATGTATGTGTACCAACTAATTATGAGGAATATAATTATTATGTAATAAAAGCAGGTACCTATAAAGATAAAAATAAAATTTTTTTTAAAAAGACTCAATCAGATGAGAAAAACAAGTTACATTTTTTACTGAAAGAGAAAAAAACACGTAAAGGGGAGAAATAATAGAGAATTTCAAAAAAAAAGATAAACAATAAGAAATCACTAGTTGATAAATTACATATCTTCCTCTTAGAAATAGTAGTTCAAATTACAAAATTAAGCATACTAAGTAGATATTCAAACAGTGAGACTGTAAACAGCTACACATGTGTGAGTCTTTACATGTACTTCTATCCTTTCATCTTAGAGGGAAAAACAAAACTAGCAAGACAAAACAAAACAAATTCCTATAAAAATATGAAACCAAAAAGTCATATAAAACCACAGTACAAGGTGATCTACAATGATTACTGTGTTGTCTCATTATCTTCAATAGAATTGTCTATATCATCAGGCATAATTAAATATAGTATATTATTGAATATAGCAGCACATAACAATATTAGTAAAAATAAAACATTGTAGACAGTATAAAACTTCAAAGGCAGGCAATAATCAAACCAGAGTGGATATTCTAGCGAATCTTGTCATCTTAAGTGCAGTTGCCTATACTCTCAGACTTGATACTATCAATCATAACAGCTTTGAATAAAACCTATTAATACAAAACAGCAATCCAACAAAACAGATTCAATTACACAATCAGTTATGGTAAAACAGTGTAGGTTTTACAGAGCTTCAGATTAAGTTAATAGGAAATTAAGGATGATTACCGTACTATATCCTGCTATTTTTGGGATAACTGTGCCCTCAAATCTAGTACAAGTAGAAAAACTGGAACAGAATATAATCCATCTAAGCAGAGTGGTATGAGTAATGTGGATTTTAAATCCTGGTACACTATTAATAATATAGTCTATCAAGGCCATCTATGTTAGAGATTATAGCCAATCTTCTCTGCCTCATTTCTGCTATGCTATTTTTCTGCCTTTGTCTACTTTTCTCCTTCATTCTATTGCCTGCCCCACTCATTGAGTCCTTGCTGCCACTGTTCCTAAAATCCTGGTATTTTTTTTTTCTCTCTCTCTAGAATGTCCTTCAGTATTCTCTGTAGGGTTGGATTAGTGGTCACAAACTCCCCCAGTTCTCTTTCTCATGGAAGCATCTTGTTTCTCCATTAATTTCTAGTGACACTTTTGCAGGGTACAGCAATCTGGGCTGGAGGTTATTTTCTTTCAGGGCTTGGAATACTTTGCTCCAAGCTCTTCTTAATCTGTGTCGAGAAGTCAGCCATGATTCTGATGGGCTTACCTTTATAGGTAATCTGTTTCTTTTTTCTGATGGCTTTTAATATTTTGTTTTTATATTGAATTTCTGGTATCTTGATTATTATATGTCTGGGTGTAGCTCTGTTTTGGTTGTAGGTAGCTGGAGTTCTGTATGCCTCACATAACTGAATGTCATTTTCTTTTCCCATGCTTGGGAAGTTTTCCTTAATTATTTCTGTGAATAGCCTTTGTAATTCACCTGTTTTTTTTCCTGTGTCTTCACTCACATTTCTTATTCTTAAATTATAGATTCTCTTGTCATTTTCTAGCCTTTGTATTGTTACTGCCTGTTTCCTTGTTATTTTTAAGAGATCTTTCCTTTCATGATCACACATTGCAAACTTGTCTTCAAGTTTTGATAGTCTATCCTTAATTTCTTTTAAGGAGTTTTTCCAGCTTTCAATGGAGTTTTTAATTTCTTGGTAGTCTCTTTGAATCTGCTTTATGTATTCTAGATTTTCTTTATATTCTTTATTGAATGTTTCTCTCCTTTTTTTGTGTTCCTCCCCTCTTCTCTCTGTGTCTTCCTGAGAGTTGCTTAGCATTTCTTTTATTAATCTACTTATATCTTGCTTTACCTGATTTAATATTTCAGTTTTGAGCTCGTCTACAAGGTCTCAAAAATATCTCTTAATGTCTTGAAGCCATGTCTGATGTTTCATGTTTGCTGCCCTCAGTCTCTTTTGCTTTTCCCTCTCCTGGATCAGTGTTCTCAGGATTTGGGGTTGGGGGCTTTTTCTTGTTTCTCTCTCTTGTCATGTTTTTGGTTTCTTCCATACAGGTGTATGGTGGAGGTCTCAGCCCCTTTCCTTGTTGGTTATGGTTCTTCTGAAGCATGCTGGTGAGGGATTTCTGCCCTCTCCTGTTTGCTCTTGTCACTGAAGTGTAAGCAGGGGCTGTGTGTGCTGGCCACTCCACTCCAGGACAGTCAAACTTCAGGGGCTTTCACCAGGTTAGTGTGTGCTAGGCATAGGGAATCAGTTTGGAATGGCTTATTGGGTCCCAGCCAGGGGCGTGACCCAGGCCAAGCAAATCCCATGAATCTGCTTGCAGGAGGGACAACCAACTGAAGTCACTATTTTTCTTAGTTCAGGCTCTTCCTGCCCGATTCCAACATGTTGCCCCTTTAGTTACACCCTTCCTGTGGGGGTGGGGGGTCTTATTCACAGCACTGACCATGGATTAATGAAGGTCCCTCCATTCTCCATTGGGGTCACCAACCCCAGAATTCAGCGTGGCTGTGGCTCCTGTGAGTGGCAGCAGGAATGAGTTTAGGCAGCTCTGCAGGTAGCAGCAGTTCGCAGCCAGCGTGAGTTCAGGCAGCTTGGCAAGTCTCAGTGAAAGCACTGTGTCTGGTAATTTTAGCTGCTCCAATTGTAGTCCCAAGGCTGCATTTGATGAGCTCTCTTTGTTTTAATTTCTTCCTGTGTCAAGAAGATCCATCTCCCTCTGTCTGAATCTCTCCAGGATGTTTTATTCTGGCATATGAGTTGTTTCTCCCCGGGAAGCTCTGTATTTTGTTGTTCACTGATCAGCCATCTTTAGCTCCTCTCTCAAGTTACATTTTTTAAAAGTCCATTTTAAGAAGTGTGACCTTAATCAGAGAAGCAACATGAATGCATGCAGAAGGAAAGGAGTGAAGATTAAGGAAGATCAAGTAAAGAGCAGATTTCAGCTATGAGAGAAGTGGTAGGAAAATAGAAAATGATGCAGTGTGATAGGAAGCTCTAAACCTTGCACCAGAGTATAAAGGTTATGGAAGATTTGGGTTGTCAAAAAAAAAATTCCAAAAAAGTCAATATAATAATTTTAGAATGTGAAATATTACACAAAGAAAAATTTTTATTATTTCATTGAATGGAAAATATTTCATAGTTAGAACACTAACTTATAGATGCATAATCTATAATTCTACTTTATAGTTTGCAAATTTCCCATATGTGATAACCTAAAACTTCTAAGACAAGAAACTTAACCTAAAATAAAATGTGGATATAATATTTTTTCTTCAGTGCTACAAAACTCTTTTTTGTGGGCTAATGTTCTCAGCTACCTCTGTCATATATTCCCTTTTTATCTTTCCTTATAGTTAACTAATTGCTAAGAAAACATCAGCAGATTATATCTTAAGATGTTGTTCCTCCAAAGAACATTTGGATTACAATAAGTTTCTTTTGTAACTTAAGTCTTCAGGACCCAAAGGAATAAATCTTGAAAGAAGAAAATGACAGGGCAAAGGGCAAAAGCATTTGAGTGCTCACTTTAGCCTTGCAAACCCTGTATGCTCCCCTGCCCACTTGGTTTTTGAGGGAAGCCCTTTCATTCATCTCACATAGGAATGAGGCAAAATAGATAAATAAGAACTCAGAGCCAATTACTAGTTACACATAAGATGTTTCTTGATATCCTGCTAAACATTATTACTTAAGCAACTTTGCATTCCTGTAAGTAGGGGAAAAGGTGAAGCAATTTGCATATCATTTTATTGCTTCATTAATTATAACAGCAATGTGTGAATTGTAAAACAAATGTGATCATTCTGAAAGAATATTTAAAGTGTAAAAAGCACATATACATGTTTCTATCTGTATCATAATAACATTAATGCAATCAACTAGTTCTGTTTATGTGAGTATATTATTTAATTTTTCAATGCAGTTATTGGAAAAGTAAATGAAATTATGGCTATTTACTTAAAAAATTATAGGGTCAAGGATATAGCTCAGAGCATAATTGCCTGACAAGCACAAGGTCCTGGGTTTGATAACTGGTACCACGCACAAGCAAACGAACAAATTACAGTACTTTGTAAAACTGAGGCCAAAATTGTATGTATAAATAGATATGTATATATTACAAACATAAATACATTTTTTAGAAATTTCATTTTATACCAATTTAAATCCCAGTTAATAGATGAATATGTATTTTCACATAACACATAAGAGTATATTAAATAATATATATTTATCCTCTATAAAAAGTAAAGGTTTATACTAATATCCCACAGAATCTTCATTAAAATGAATATTTTATCATAATTTTAGAGTTAATAGCTTATAGAATTTATAAAATTAATAAAGGCATAAAAATTCATAAAGCAACACAGTGGAAAGATTCAACCTTAAGGCTTTGAGTTTTACTTAGCAATGGAGTAAGTCTACCTACAAAAGATGGGTCCCAAACTTCACTGACTTGAATCCACATCTCCAATATTTAATCATTGCATCATTCATATCCATAATCTTAGTTTTTGTTAAACTTCATTTTATTGTTCTTGTTTCCATCCCCATGTCCTGCCCCCATAGAATATTTTTCATGGAGTTATACTTCAAGTATGGCCTTGTACCTAGGGTTTATGTCCTTTCTTTGATCATATTGTGGAAGGAAGAAGGCATTGCCCAGAATTTACCTACACTTCTGATTTTGGCTCTCTTTGCAAAAGTATGCTGATTGGATGGAAAATTAATTCACTTCTGTGTCCATCTGTGCACCTAGAATTGACATCCTTTATCAAGGTAAACAGCTGCACACACAGGTATAGGCACAGATAAACTCAGAAGCACTGTTGCTCAGTGTACCCCAAACAAAATGGAATTAAGTG
Source organism: Hydrochoerus hydrochaeris (assembly GCA_004027455.1). NCBI lineage: Eukaryota > Metazoa > Chordata > Mammalia > Rodentia > Hydrochaeridae > Hydrochoerus > Hydrochoerus hydrochaeris. The sequence goes on from PVLA01009940.1 coordinate 22,495, forward strand.
TTCCTGGACATTGACTAAAAATAAGGACAGCACTAAGAGAGAGAAGAATGCAGAAGAATAATCACTGTTTAGCCATTAACCTGACCTTTATTTTCCTGGAAAATTCAATGTTTATGAAAATTTCTCATACACTCATTCAACAAAATGAAAACTTTTTGGTGACCTTCCTCGGAGGCACCTCATGCGTTCTCTGTGGTCACTCAAGCATACCTCTCACACCCTCACTTTCAGTTCTAAGTTGTCATCTAAATAGTTTCATATGTTTGTATTTTTCCTGTCTCAGACCAGTTTGAGAAATGCACTTTTGTCTATTTCATAATGTGTTAGTTACCTTAGAAATATTTCCATCTTTGCTGAAATTCTCTCAGTTAGTTTGGTGGCAACAATTGAGACGGTGTCTATTCTGCCGACAGCTCCTCTGTTGTCTGCTGACTTCACTGTGGTTTGTTGTTAGGGGAACACAGCGCCAATCACTCCATTCTGCACACATGCATACGGGACATACATAGTCATCTATGCAGGTCCTCACTCAATCTATGAAATATAATTCACTCTGCAGCATTCAGTGTGGTGATTTAGGAGGCATAAAATAAACATAAAGCCTGTTTATGACCTTCAATACATAGTCCATCATATGTACTCATCTAAAAGTAAATTATTTTAAGAAAATTTAGTTTTATAAAGTATCAATGAACACATTTTAAATTCCCCACATGCTGGAATATGTTTTGAACTTCTAGGTCTCAAAGGAACTGTGAGTTTTTCTATCTAGCTGTGTATAAGAAAGAGAGAATATTAGTGGTTATGAAATGGTTTGCTGGAGGGAAAGAAGACCACAGAACCAACAATTTTTATTAGTCCCTCTTCAGTATATTTACATAAGGGAGAAAGACAAAACAAAACAAAACTAGAAAAAAAATTGAAATAGCACTAAGGCCCTTGGTTTATTAGTTTCTTTAGATGCCTGTTTTTGTAGATGGCGTGGTAGTCGGTTTGGATTATAGCCACAAACCACTGCATTCTATTACAAGGATCTGTGTGGCACACAGCTGATCTGTCGATGGGCTGATTTTGAGATGGAAATTTCAGAGGAATCATATCAAATGCTAGAGAGTGTGCCCACATTTAGTATAAAAGACTTGTAATTAAACTTCACTCATCCTCTCCTACAGAGAACATTGAATTAGAGTCAAAATTGGTTTCTATTATGTTTAAGTCTATCAGAGGCACTGGGGGAAGATCATTAAGATGCTAGAATGAAGTGAAATCTGTGGGAAAATTTTCTATTCATTATACAGTGTGCGTGACTTCAAAGCTGGCCTTAGGGTGGTGCCAACAGCAGCCTCCTGTAAGACGCAAATGCAGTCTCCAGTGATTTGAATGGTACAAACCCTGCCACCAGCACAGGGTTGTCATCATTTACCTAAGAGCTCCACCAGGGCCCCCTCCGTGCTCCATAGAAAATGCAATGGGGAATCAAGACTAAAAAGCCACCCTGGGGTTAAACCTAAGATTCATCTACCTTTCTCCTTTCTTTCTACTCCCAGTCAGATTCAGTTATCATTCTCTGCAAAAGCCACAACCAAAAACAGCAGCAGCAACAACAACAACACCTTCTCTTTGTGTCCTCTCTAAAACGGTTTTTTGGGGGACTCGAAAGAAACCTTCTCCTCTGTGCTGATATCATCAGGCTCTCCTGTCAAGCACCATCAGCAGAACCAAAGGATGTGTCTGACTTTTTCCCTTTTCACACAGGAGTTCTGCTTTGATCCGTCAGGACTTCTACCCTTTTCCGAGGATTACAATGCCTGTTTTAGCATAACATATTTTTAGCATGACATATTCTGTATACATCAATTATACCAGTCTGGGAGCACAATAAAGAAGTGATACAGTACCAGTAATAAAAGAACATTACTTGTCTTTACACATGCACAACACACGCACGCACGCACACACGCACATGCAACCTACCTGCCCCACAAACAAAAATCAAGAGATCTAGTTCTTATTTATTGTTAACAGTACAGGAGCTTCATACTGAGTGATTTTTATTTTTTATTTTTACTTTGAAACAGATTTTCTATAAATTGTTACATTGCTCAGATGAGGATCCAGCTTTTATCCTCCTGACTCAGCCTCCCAGTGATGGGATTACAGGCACATGACACCACATCTAAATGAGATGTTAGTTCCTTCCATCTAGAGTTTTCCATAATCCCAATTTCCTCAGTCATTAATGTTCATTTCACCAATTCAAATGATAGTTTTAAACATATTGTATAAATAGTACTGTGCAAAAGGTAACATTATTTTCAAAGAGGATGTATTGCATTAAATAACAATTGTACAAAAATTATAATAGTGTGATCAGGGTTATGAAAGACACGTGCCAGGAGCAATGGTAGCATGGAGGAAGGACATTCTCCAGAGCGGTTGGGGTAGAGGACACAAGGAAAGAGGGAAGTATGTCAGGGCTGAGTCCTATTTACGGGCTAATAGGAGTCTGTTAAATTGGCAAAAAAGAGGAGGAGGAGGAGGAGGGGTGGGAGGGAGGAGATGAGGAAGGAAAAGAAAGAAGGAGAGAGAACAGAGCTCTATGCAATAACTTGAGTTTGAAGACCCCAATTTCTTTCCCCCATGAAAATTGGATGATGACCAAAGTACACCAATATCTCTAAACTTTATATGTGTGTGTAAGATGGTGCATAGGTGTGTGCATTGGCACATGGATAGGTTAGTGTCTGGTTAGTATGACTGGTACCTTCTCAGCCTCCTCAGCTAGCTCTAGTATGTTACTAGGGAGACCACTAAGGAAGTATATGTGAACAGAAAAGGATGCCAGAGGTACAAAGGAACAGGAGCACAAAATAGCGTGTTGGACTTCTGCTGAGTCCAGCGTGAGACTTTCCTAGTCCTGAAAAGTCCAATATGTGAAAATATGCTATTATTTTTTTCAAGTGAGAAAACTCAGAAAAGTTAAATAATTTCCCTGCAGCAAAACAGTTACTAAGTAGAGAACTCAGAAATTAAATCTAGTTCTTTCTAAGTTCAAGTTCTAACCCTTTGTACCTCTGGTGGTCAACTTGAACTGAACCAGCATGGTGCTGAGTGTGGATGGCCCACCTGAGGATTGCCGCCAACACAAAAGGGGGAACTGGAGAGGAAGAGGTGTTGCTGGTTCTCCTGTTGCTGTTGGTTCTTCTGGAGGTGCTTACTGAGCTTCTTTTCTGGAATAAACTTGGCTACTCTCATTGTCAGGGGAGCTTCAGGCCTTGTCATTGAAAATGGCCGCAGCTCACTTTGGGGGAGTCTGATCTTTACTGTTTCCTGGTTTCCAGAGGGAAGGATGGAGCGCTATTCAATCTCCTGGAGAAGTTTGTCACACTGGCTTCCTAAACTGAACTTGGCTCTTCTCATTGCCAGAGGAGCTCGGGACATTGCTGTCACTGAGGATGGCTGTGGTACTTTTGGGGGGAGCTCTGGTCTTACTTTGAGCATCACGTTCTGTCTCCAGGGCACATCCCTCAACCTATTGGCACAGATACTTCAGCCCACTGGCACAGACTTTCTAGCCTCCACCACTGACCTGGGGGCCTTCCCAGTGCAGATCGATGAAACAGACTTACATGAGACATTACCATGGGCTCTAAGTCTCCAACTGGATCTCTGTAGGACATTGCCATGGGATCTGAGCTCGCAGATGAATTCTTTGGGGTCTTTAGTATGTGGACAGATTTCCTACACTTCTTGTGTTTGACTCTTTGGGTGAGTATTATAAAAGAATTCTATAAATTATGTGACCTGGGAGACCAGCCCACAGCCATGGTGGAACCCAGGAGGCTGCACAAAGAAGCAATTCCCCCGCCCTCTTGGTAAACGCCTCCCTCCAGCATGAGCCAGGAAGAAACCCAGTAGTGTCTCCTATGAGCCTACCAGTGCACGGGCTTGGAATCCAACACCCCCCTCCCCCGTTTGCAATTGGGGACAGAGGTCTGAGTATCTCTTGGCAGGATGACTGTGTGTAATATAGCAAATATGGGGGGGCAGTCTTCTCTATCTTCTCTTTGAAAGCAAAAAAAAAAAGTGACCTGTATGTAATTGTTTTCCTTGTAAACCCTGAATATAACAAACTATGGCAAATAACAAATATGTGGGGAGTAGTTGTCTTCAATTTATAATCACACTTGAGCTTTTTTAATTCCTTCAGAAAGTTACACTTAGATTTGTGCCTGATTCCTGAGCAATCAAGGGACAGGGCAAGAGTAGAATTCTCCATGGAATTGGAGTGGGGTGGTAATAAAGCCTTCTCTCGGCAGCTCTCTAGCTGCATGTAGCATTGTTCTCCCCACGACAAAACAAGAAAAGCAGATGAAGAAAAAGCCCAAACTTTGAGACTAGAAAAATCATGTGAGAAACTAATGCCTAGGATCAACTCTTACAGTCATACACTGAAGAGATTACTGTGTGTTTAGCACTAGATAAATGTCATTTGGTGAAGTACAAAATGTGGAGAGGATATCAAAGAGCAACTTGACCAAAGACCAGAGGTAAGAACACCCAGGTTATGCCTGGGAAGTTTCCAAGGGTTCACATTAAATTGGAAAACAGATCATGAAACTGCAGCACCTGCCTAACTTCCAGACATCTCTCAGTTCTGTCCCCTTACAGTTCCATTTTGCCCTCATGATCAGGGCCACAACTCTCAGAAGCCTACTTTTATTCTCTCTGCCTCTCATTTCTCACCAGCACCTGAGAAATTTTTGCAATATAAATGCTCAGTTTACCCTTCTATTGACAAATATTTGTCTTTCAAAATATTTTCAGTACTCTAAAAGAGCCACTCAATCACATAGCATTCTCAAAATCCAGTATCTCATGCAAAACTAGTGGACATATAAAGAACAAGATAATATGATTCAAACCCAGAAGAAACAAAATCAACCAACAAAACTTACCTTGAAGTTACAGATATGATGGAATTACCAGGTGATGAAATGAAAGGCTGTTATTGTAAATATAGTCAAGGAGTAATAGAAAAGCAGACATAATTATGAAAGAAACAAACTATAAAAGAGCAACAAATGAAACTTCTAAGCCTGAAAATACAATAGCTTAAATGAAAAATTATTTGGGTGGATATAATGTTAGAAAAATGAAGAAATAAAAATCAGTTGAAAATTAGCATATATAGTAAAATATTTTTGATGCAATGGAATAGGTAATTTTGGGGCATCATATGATCCTCTCCCCACTTTCTACATATCTATCTTCCATTTTGCTCATCATTTGCACATAAACATAGTTCCTCATGTTATAAGAGAAACCATGCAATATTTGACTTATGCTACTAGTTTCTCTTAATTTATTGAAAAGATAGTTTTGTGCTAGCATCTGTTTGATTCTTCTTTGTATGCACATATCTTTTTATGGATCTCTTGTACTCAGAGTAACTACATTGAAAATGACACACAGTATATTAACTACTGTCACCCTCTAACACAATAAGGCAATAAAAATTATTCTAAATGAAACAGAAAGAAAGGAATGCTAAGAAAAAAATTAAACAGAACTGCATTTACTTGTGTCTTAGTAGGAAGGAATCCATCTTAAATGCAATAGATCTCCCAGAGAAATAGAAAAAAGAACAGGACAGAAAGAAATTTAGACAAGTAATAACATGAATATTCCCACATTCGATGAAAATGTCAGACTAATATTTAAGAAGTCCCATGAAGTACAAAATGGATATATACAAAGAGAATCATATCAAAACATATCAATGAATCTGCTTAAATTTCATTTCCTCTATTTCTTATGTACTTTGGGTTCTATAGGCACATTTATATCCTGATACTACTGATGGCTCTGAACTTCATTAATAGAATGAAAATTAGTAGTCATTCTATTATTTAAAATGATTCCTATATCATGATAAAAAAACAAATTAATACTATCCAAGGAGACAGAATCTAAGTCCATATTAAAGGAATCCTCAATCCAACTTTCCTACCAATGGCTGCCCCCAGTGCCAACCAAACACTTGGGGAAAATGTGATGGAGGGAAAGATAGTACAGAAAGAAATTCTGTTCTTCTGCTTGTATTTAAACTTTTATTTTTTAGAATAATATTTACCCATTTCAACTATTACTAGGCCTTCCCCTGAACTTTATATGAACTTCGGATATAAGGATCCCTGATGACTATGTTTGGGTGGTTTTATATTAATCAGCCTTTGGGAGATCAGGGAGTAAGTTCATCAGGAAAGAACAAAAGAAGAGATGATAAATTATAACATCAGCTCATGCCAAATTAGAAATAACTACAGGACAAACACCATTCCCCAAATGGCAAGGAATAAATATAACTGGAAATTTACATGAGCAGGCTAAACTTTCTTCTAGAAATAAATAAAACTGTTACTCTAAATTAGCAAAATTAAATTTCCATCATCAGTAAAACAGCTTATTCAAATTTATGTAAGTTATAATCAAATTTAAAAGTCACATCTTTATTCAAAACAATCTAAATGTTTGGGGTTGGCCTTGAAAAAGGGGAGAAAAATTCATTCCCTTGAAACAGGAGGAATAATAGTAAATAAGAAATAAAGAAGAGAGAGAGACACACAGAGAAAGAAAGATGAAGCATGAAAGAAAGCAAGAGAAGAAGAAAGGAAGAAAGTGAATGAAAAAAGGAAAGGAGAGAAAGAAGAGGGGAAGGGAAGGAATAAAAGGGAGAAACAAGAGAGGAAAGGAAATTTTCCAGATAATAAGGTAAACACACATAAAAAAAAGAAAATCTGTAAAATTTTAGAAGTTCTTAAACTTCCTTTATTCCTGCCAGTAAATTGAACTATTAAAGGAAATGCAATCATACATATGTCAAAGGATATTATTTACCAATAATTGGATTTCTCAATTTTTTTTACAAAATTAGTGCACTTAGTAGTGACAAATATGCATACTGACTAAAAGCCAGAAATAAAAAATTATGTTATTGTCATTACACCATTTTATAACTATACCTAAACTGCTGTCTTACATCACTATTCACATGTAGATTTTTAGCAATAAAATAAAATTTTCTTTATTTCCTATGATCAAGAAAAGCTACTAATAGGCATGTGATTATCAAACAAAATAATCTCACAGTTACAGATTCATATTAATTGCAAAAGTCATCTTTTAACAAGCATTTAAAAATAGTTGTCAGCCGCCACCAGCATGCCGCTCTGGTAAGTGGCTGTGGCCTGGCAGGCCGCTGCCGCCCCAGGGCGAGAACTGTATCAGCGTTTCCGGAGACCAGCGACGCACCATGTTGGACTTTGGGGCACTGGGAAAACAGGCAGCCAGTTCACCCCTCTGGTGGGTGGCTGTGAGCCTACTAGGGCACAGGCTAAGAATCAAACATCCATAATCCATCCCCACCGCCCCCCCTAGCAAATGAGAGCCAGAGATCTGAGCATGTCTTGTGAGTTTGACTATATGTGATATAGCAAATAAGGGGGATTTTCTTCTGCCATCTCTCTGAGGGCAAATATATTTATCTCTGTTTTGCTCTGTTCTGATCAATGGTATTGCTCTATTCAATATTCTGTTCTCGTAATTTCGGTATTTCCTTCGATGTTGCTCTGCCTGATTGAAGGAACAACTATTGTGAAGAAAACCAGATGTACTATTGTGCCTATTGCTGTTGTCCCGGTGGCCTGCTGTGAGGTTCTGTGCCAATTTCACTGCACTGCCTCAGTTGGCTCTGTCCTGTCTTGTTCTGCTGTATTTTACTACCTTCAAAATAAAATAAATTTAAAAAATAAAAAATAATAATAAATAAGAAAAAATTAAAAGTAAATAACAACAACAAAACAGATCAGCAAGGTACTGAGCAACCTGAAACATGATATAACTAAACAGATAATGGACTTAAAAAGCAAAAGGAGGAAAAGCAGGTGCTCTAAAGGATATAACTGCATGTATATTTAAGGGTGTAGGATTGATAATTACATTGCTAAGATTTTGTTGGATCAGAGAATGGAGCTGTTTGCAGCCTCACTGTTTGAATGTCCACTTTGTATGCTTTGATTTTATAACTTGAACAACTACATCCAGGAAGACAATATGTAATGTATCAACTAGTTATTTCTTACTGTTCATTTTTTTTTTCAAATTCCATATTGTTTCTACCTTTTTTTTTCTGTTTTGCTTTATTTTTCCCCTCTCTTTAAATAAAATTTTAAAAACCCACTAATTTCCCAACTCTACCTCACGTCCTTTCACTAGCTAAGTGTCTTATTTTTAAGCTAACTAAACTATTCTTTATGATTGGAAAAAAATAGTTGTCAAAATGAAGACGAATATAACTGAGGAATGATTTAATGTAAATGTTATACCACACATAACAGTAGAGAATTTTAGTTGTCTTTGGTAAAAATAAGGACAACATTTTGAAAAATTTAGTGTAGAGAATTCTCTACACTACAGAATAAGCTAACTTCATAATTAGGAACTTTAGCCTTAATGTGGCTATGGTTCTAAATTTTCTTATCTATATTAAAATGGGTAAAACAAAGTGTGATGGTCCCACATCATAATTTATGTCAAGGAACTGAATGGATAAGATGAAATTTCCTAAAACATTTCTAATCTGCTCACGATGTTACTGAGTGCACCCATCTCTCTTGCCCTCAGTCTTTTTGTCTATTTAAATTCATAACATATTTTCAATTTTTTAAAAATTAAGTTAATTGGGGCACTTTTGATATACATAATGATCATATCTGTACCTGTACATGATATATTTTGATTCCTATTTTCCCCCAATCTTTTCCTCTCCTTTCAATCCTTCTTCCCTATTTTTAAAGTTTTGTTTCTATTTTATCCATTTTTAATCATTTTTCTTTTCCCCCTCCTTCCTTTCCTCTTTCCCCACCCTAGTTCGCCCTCAGTTTTAAATACTCTATAAAATCAGTTGTTTATGTACTTCAGAACACATACTGTAGTTGGTCGTTTGAATGTATTTTGTCAGATTCACAATAGTTTCCATGGTGATATATCCTTAGGTTAACTAGCAAAATAAATTTAACTCATAATATACCGGAGTTATAGAGTAAGTTATAACTTTTGATTTTTAATTCTTTAACAAGAATTTGCTGAAAGCTAGTTGATTGATTTTCCAAGAAATATCAGGAATTCACTCCATGTTTACTTAGGCAGAATTGGAGATTTCCCTTCTAACTTCAACCCTTCTGAGCCGGTACTTAGAACAGAGAATCCTTGAGCTTTAAGCTAACGCAGGAGTTATGGAAGTCAGGGCTGGGAAGGAAAGTGAGAAGAGACAGACAGTGGCTAAAAACTGAGGCCCGCTGGCGCTGTAGCACCCTGGAGATCCCTCAGCATCGGTTTGCCAAACATTTTTTCGTTGTTCTGTCAGCCCAAGGATAGAACAGTCTATGAGGTTTCTGACAGTATTACCTTTGATATCTGATGTGGATTTGTTGCCTGTGGACTCTGCGTAGAAATTGAGCAGCTTAGTTTTTCATCTTTCTTTCTGTTTGACTTTTCCTCAGCTACAGTAAATCGAAATGACTTTCAAAAGTGTTTGTTACCTTTGAGTTTTATGTGCTTAAGTCAATTTCTATTGCAACTTATAATAAGGAAATACAATGGTGTAAATGTTATTTGTGTGTCCCAAAGATCCATTGTGATTGAAAGTTTCGTTAGGAGGGTAGCACTGTGAGGAGGTGGGAGCCCAGGAGAAATCCTTAGGTCATAGAAGACATGAAATGGTTTGTTTTTAACCCGTTGGTAGTTCTACAGATGACCTCTTGGGCTCTTTCAAAAAAGTTGTTAGAAAAGGCCCCAGCCACAGTCTGGGACTCTCATCCTCTCTTTCAGTTCCTGTTTGCTACATGTCGCCTGGCTCTGACACACACTATTGCCATTGCTATCCGCCTTAGCGTGACATACCATGTGCTATGGTTTCAATCTGGCTTGTGCCCCAAGAGTCTCATGTGCTCGCAGGCAGAGCTTGGAGAAGGTGGGGTTTGGCCAGAAGAGTTAGGACACTGGGGTGTAGCTCCCTTTCAGCTGCTTGCTTCTCTCTCTGCTCCCTGTCTGACACGATATGAGCATCCTTCCTCCCCTTCCCTTCCACCATATCTTCCTGCTTCCAGGCCAACCATGGGCTCAAAACATGAACCAAATAAGCGTCTTCTTCCTTAAATCATGGGGGTAGGATATTTTGTGCACAGAGATGCGGAAAGTGGCTAAGATACCAAGCACTGAACACTAGCACCACATACTTGATCCTTGAAACTTATTTATAAAACTTTTGATCTTCATAAAGATAGCCGCCTTTATAAAGATATCTATTCCACTGTAGAACCATGAAACTAAATTACACAGAGAAAGAATAAAATTTCCTATTATGAGTCTCTCAGATATTTTCCTTCTCATGTGGACTTTGTTTTATTCTTTCACTGTGTTGTAAGTTTGTCAGAATCATCTATAGTGATGGAGTACACACTTTTGATTTAGGATAATTTATCAGTGTCTTTAAATAATTTTAAAAATACAATGTGTTAGGTTTAGACCTAGTCTTGTAATTAATACTCTTCATTGCATTCTGATGTGCTTGTATGAAGTGGGAAAGGGAATTTTATACACTTGTGTGTGTGTGTAACTTGACAGTGCTTACAGTTTACCAATGTAAAATATGGCTCATATCTCCTTGGTTAAAATATTAAGAAATATCTCTGCAAAGATATGATATTTCTAATGGTGTTGCACTCTGCTTATGCTGTGTGTGCTGGCCTGAAATACTGAGACTGAAGTGATCTTCCTGACTATAGGGACACCTGGCTAAAAGATGGAATCTTTATAAACAGAAATGATTAAGAAGAAATGTTTTCTAACATCCCAGTAGACATGCCAGATCTCTTGTTTTCCTGTGTTTGATCAGACACCTTGGGAGAGTCTAAGAAAATGTACTGCTTAGATTATGCTCAGTCTCAGCTCTAGGGTAAAGATTAGAAAAAGGTGGAAAAGTATGCCTTAGCAATTTCACCATTTCATTCTAAAATACTGCCTCTTAGAATGCTGTCTTGGATAATATCAAGAACAAAAGGGAAAGCTGGATCCATCAGCTTTGAAATAGAAGAGTGAGATCAGTTCATAAAGTAAATTATAGAAAAGGAGAATACTAAGAATGGAAACCCAAAACAGATTTAAAATTTTTTCCTGTACTCCTATAAATACAGGAAAGATATAAAATTAGAACCTGAGTTTTTATTATAGTCTAAATCAGTGTTAACTTGTAGTCAGAAGGATTATAGTATAATGCACAGGCCAGCCAACTTTTCCTGAAAAAAAACCAGACAGCAAATGTTTTAAGCTTTACTGGCCATATGGACTCTGCTGTAACTACTGAATTCTGCTGTTGTAATAAGAAAAGCAGTCTGAGATAATATGTAAGCAAAAGGGCGGGACTGGTTGCAATCAGATTTTACTTGCAAAAAACAAACAAACAAACAACAACAACAGAAAAAAAAAACAGTGAACTCGGTTTAACCTGAGGGACACATTTTGCTGACTCCTGCTATAGTAAATAAAGTACTGGAATTTATTTTAGTTTTCAACTATTTTTTTAAATCTGTATAAGTTTACACTTCAAAGCCTTGTTTCTTCAAAATATAGGTAAAATGAGTGTTAAATTAGCTTTAGAATAGTATAGATGTACATATGTATACTTTATAGAATGTATATGATGAATTTGTATTATATTCATCAGGTAAATATTGAAAAATAGAATGTATATGATGAATTTGTATTATATTCATCAGGTAAATATTGTAATAGGAAGCCCAAGACTGTCCCAGTGACTTAAACAAGTTAAATCTTATTTCTCACTCACATGAAGCCCAAAGTTGATGTCCCAGTGAGTAGCTTTCTGAGGCAAGACATCTATATACAAGGTGTGACTCAAGCACCCCCAGATCTCATCTGCTACCGTTCATACACATCACAGTGCTGCCCAGCATCAGTCCTGAGGGATCGCTGCCTCATGTGTCTCACGCTTCCATGTATCTTCATAGAGATGCACCATCCATTTCATTGGTCACAGAGAATAGCTGCATCCAAGAGAGAGAGGCTTGGAAATGCAGTCTCTTCAGGGACAGTTGTCATCCAGCAACAGCTCACACTATGACAGAATCGTCAGATTGTTAGTGGGCATCTCTCAGTACATGTTACTATTACAAATGAAAAATATTTTTAAATGTGTCTGTGTATGAGTGTTCTACAAAAATATTTATTAAATGTACTTGGAGATGCTTTCCCCCCTCAAAATTTATTAAACCAAGCCCCTGTGGAAACTGGAAATATATATATAGTTTACTCAGGAAGTATAAGTAACATTTAAAGACGACCCATTGCTCAGTTTTTCCATAGTTAAAAAAAATCAATAGTAGAGCTAATGTTCAAGCGTAAGGGTCAAAACCACAGATTAAAAGTCTTGTTTATTCTGTTATAAAATCAAGTGTATCATGAATTGGAATTTCCACAAGCAGCTGGTGTTCACACCTACAAATGTGTAAAAATAGCTGCTTCCTCAAGTCCAAATGCAATTCTCGTTAGGCAAAGAATGTTTCAGTCTGCGAATGAGCCAAAGTGAAAGAATTAAGCACAGTTAAGCAGATTTTCAAACTTAGAAAGCAGTTGAAATCTTTCACAGGGATTCATAATTATAAGGAGATCATTAGAAGAAGATTTAAAACAGGATTTCTGCCTTGCGTTTGATGCTGTGAAACTATATCTTCGATGTTTATTCTGCCCCTTACCCTCAGCCACCACACTTAGTTTTAAGCACTGGTACACACTGGGGGAAGCTGTTTATTCAATTGTGTACCCTTTTTGAATAATTAACACAGCATCTAGTCCTTTCTTAACAAAGTAATTATGTAAAACTGAGATTATCATCAGGGCAGGCCACCAAACAAATAAAATACTTCTTTGAACAGAACCCACTTTTTCAACATGCATTTACTGAATGTTTGTGTGGAACAAGGGTGATATTGGAACAGCAAATATAATGGCACTGAAGCCAGTAACTGTAATCCTGGCCCTCACAGAGCTTCGAGTATGACTGGGAAGAGAAAATAACAAGAGGCAGAGATGTGCGGTAAATTTACACTTACCTGCCCCATGGGGAAAACAGGTAGGGTACCCCACATAGGAGGATGATCCACTTACAAAGGATTATACCAGGCTGAACGAAAATAACACTTGCCCTGAGACATAAGGAAGAGGAAAAATAAGCCCCGGTGTAATGGAATGTCAGGAAAAGAGGTAAACGAGCCAGTGAAGCAGCTTTAAAGCAGAAAAAAGCCGGGCATGCATTAAAAACAGGAAGGAAACCCCTCTGGCCTCACCTGGTGACCCCACGGACACGCCCTGTAAATAATCACAAACTGGACCGTGGGCCATCTGCAGACTCCGGCATGACCTCGGAATTTTATTCCAACTGTCATTGGGAAAGATGTTTATTTAGATTGAGTTTCCTGACAGAAAATGTATTACAGTAAAGACACAACTTTAGGTAATACTGAACATGACCAAGACATGCAAAAACTAATATTAATTCCGAGCAGTTAAGACTAACATTATCTTCTATTTTTCAAAACGAACCATGTCAAATATGTTCCAATTTAAAGTTGAAACTATGTAACATCTCTCCAACATGAGCTATTCTTTTTCATAATAAAGATCATCTTACATACTTGTTTGTTTGTTTTTTTTTTTTTTTGTACTGGGAATGGAACTCACGACGTAGCACTTGCCAGGCAGGCATTTGTGCCACTGAGCTAAATCCCTGGCCTTCTTCCATACTTTAGCAGGCAATGATACCTAACTATGATGACTTTCATGTCTCAATAGGAAGAAAATATGTAGTAAATATATTATTGAAGCAGAAATGTGAATTGATTTTAAGAAAAATATTAGATATGTTGTGTTTTCTAGGACTATTGCTACATACAGAAAGTTCACGATTAAAGTTTGGGAAATGCTGCCTTAGATTCAGGCTTGTTTCAAAAGCCAAGAATAACTCAAAGACGAATAAAAATTATGAAATTATCTGCACAAAAGTTTAGAGAAAGTTTCCACAATATTGCTGACATCCCAGTGGGTCTTGTAATTGTTAACAAGCCCAGAGAGGACCAGATTAAAGAGGTAATTATCCAAAAGCCAGCCAAGCCAACATCCAGCCTTTCTCCCTAGGCATAGTTATTAAAATAAAGAAGGAGATGGCAATCTTTTCAATTTGCTATGACCTTTGTAAAAAGAGCGAGGAATAAATAAGCAGCATATATATGTATATGTGATATATATGATGTATAAGTGGCCAGTTACTTTGTAGCTCTTTGCAATTAAGGAAAAACAAAATGCTCTCAAAAACACCAAATGGAATAGCTCCATAAAGGCTTAAGAGATTGCAACTTCACATATTAAATATTTGATTGGTTTTTGAATAAAATGTAAATATATTTCTCAAAATATTTTAAAATCATCAAGATTATTTTATACATGAAAAATCCAGTTTGTACTTTACTATAAGATCTTGCCATTGAGTAAGCATAATTATCACAGTAGAAATTTTCATTTTATGTATTTTACATCACAAAAATATTAATTATTTTGACCTTCTATTATCCTTATGCACATTTATTTTTATGAAAACACTGAAGGGCCAGTTTATTTTCCAGGTGTCTGTCTAGCTTTGGTATTCATTTTATGAGACCATCCTCTTTTTATTGATTCAGCAAGCATTTATTAAATTCTACTTTTATACACATTATACTGCTTCATGTTGGTGATAAAATGCAAATAAAACATAGTTGCTACTTTCAAACAGCTTAGAATCTAATGGGAGAGTGAAGCCCATGAACTACAAAATGAAGTATCAGAAGCTTTACCAGATGTCTCATAATGTTCATACATAATGATGGCTCGATACTTGGTGTATTCTCCTATGATTGTCTCAAACATAGCCACAGATCAACGTGCATGGGGAAAATCCTCTAACTGACCTGAAGATTGCCAAAGTAGCTGAGCCAGTAACTCAGTCATCTTTTAGAGCAGTTATTACACATTATTTCTTCCTCAAATAATATCACTGTATAAACTTGTGATACCTCATGTTTTGTATCCCATTCCCACTATATTGCAGAAGTCATGTTGCTTTTCCATGATTTATACTATGTATTTGGAGACTAGATGTGCTTATCAATTATCCATACAAGGATATAAAGGATCTAAAATTAGAATTGACTATGACGGCTTGTCTGTCATCCAGAATCTTTTAACTTACCAGTAGATAAGTCCTCATTGATCTTCTTGTTTAGATAATAAGGACATGTAATGTTGACATGAACTTTTGAGGGCATTGATTAGACATTAGGAAACACATAAGGAATATGGAACAACCAACTGGTCAGGTAGTGATGGAAATATACTGTTTTCATATATCAAAAATATTTCTCAATTTTTATCTCTCTGCTTTCTTTATTCTCTTTGAGAGAGCTCTGTCCTTTTATGTGTTGGAACACATCCTTTAGTTCTCATCCACCCAGGATTTCACACTTGCTTAACGTTTATGGTTGAGCAAAGATGTACACTAACTGAAACTAACCAGAATTAAACCAGAAGAATAGAGACAGCTGAATGACATCTCGAAGGTATTGAGTGACAGTATCTATCAACCTAGAATTTTATCTGTAGGGAATTATCTAAAGGATCCATTTAAGAATAAAATGAAATTGAATTAAAGCTAAATTAAATAATGAAAATTGATTGGGGCTGGAAGTTTAGCTCGGTGGCATAAGTGCCTGCCTTGCAAGCGCGCCATCGTGAGTTTGATCCCCGGTACTGATTAAAAAAAAGAAAAAAGAAAATTGAGCAAAAATTGTTTAAGTTGTACAAATGCAGATAAAATTGACTTAATGAAATAATAATAGCTTTGATTAATTTAAAGGTAATAAAAACATTGAAATAAACTATGACAGAAATAATAACAAAGACAGGGAATGAAAAAATGAAGTTACTGTAGTGATATTAGATGCAGACATAAATGATTAGAATATGTGATGTTCCTACTACATGCACATTAAAACTTTAAGGGCAGTCATTAAAAACTATAAACAGAGTATCCAAATCTGCACAGGAAGATGCATGGAAGGAGAATAAAACAAACTTGAAGTAGTGAAAGATAAACACACCATAGAGCAAATAAGAGAACTAGAAAACCCATAATATCTCAGGATTTACATAACATCCAGAAACTCCAAAAGCAGATTTTAAAAAATAGCCTACAAGACTTAATGGGATATCAACTGCAATTATAATGTTCAAATTGTATGTAAAGAAATTACTAGTTAATACCAAGCTACTATGGCTTTATAGATGTCAGACTAAGCAGACTTACATCAAAATTCTTTCTGTGAATACAAAAATTTACTCTGTAATTTTAAAAAGAAAAATCTCATGGAGAATCTATTATAATTACAAAATAGGTATGTGATTATTATTTCTCAAAACATTAATGTAAAATTTAACAAAATTTGACAAAATTGAATTTAAAATCACACATGAAAATTTAATACATACCTTTTTGGTAATGGAGGACTCCACAAATATATATAATATATATTATATATAATTTTAAAATTCAAACAATCAATAAGCAGAGCTACCATAACAAAATATCATAAGCTGGGTGGCTTAAAAAGCAGAAATTTACTTCTCATAGCATCACAGATGGTGAAGCACAAGTCCATGTGCCAGAACTTAGATTCTGAGATCTTCTTTAGGCTAATGGGGTGTCACTGTCTTGCCATCTGTTCAATGACCTCTTTCCAGGCTTACATGAGGAGATAGATCTCACTTTTCCTCTTCTTACAAGGTCATTTATCCCATTGGGTTAGGGTCTCACACTTATTGCTTGATTTGGTCTAAATGACCTCTCAAACATCACTTCTCTAAACATAGTCACACTGGAGGTTGGTCATTTGTGGGAGCAGAGTGGGAGAGACCTAATTCAGCTTAAAACAATATATGGAACCTGGAATTTGGCAATCAAAGAATGTGAATTACATACAAGAACAAAAGACATGGTTATAAAAATTGTTGAATGCATTACACCACTCAACAAGGCTCAATTATCTTTAAAAGATCATTAGAATTCAAATAGAATTGTTTTGCCAGAGATCAAATGTTCCATATAAATAATAAAGTGAAGTTAATATGTATGCATTTAAACTTTTTCTGTAATGCTAGAGATTAAACCTAGGGGTTTGCACATGTTGGACAAGCATTCTACCACTGAAGTATACCCGTAGGCCCCCAAATTATGTAATTGTTGAAATAACATTCCATTATTCATGTGTCAAAAGAAATTGGGAAATTTTGAAACTGAGACAGGATTAAAGTACAGGTACTATGGATATAATACAATATAGATCTCTCCTATGAAAATGATTTTCACCAAGTCATCCACAAAAAACAATAGGGTATATTCAAAAAGTGGTCTGGGAGTTTAACACCTAAAATCTACAAAATTTGTAACTAAAGCATTAATAAAAATAATAACAATCTTAAGAAAACGATAGTATAGTTGAAAAGCTTGTTTCTCCTGTAATAGTTCCTATGGTTAACATAAAATTTTATTTTTAAAGAAATAAGTCAAACATACCAGGTATTATGATATATGCCTGTTAACTACACAGGAGGCCATAGGATGGCAAGTTTCAGGCCAATTTGGGCAATTTACCAAGACTGTTTCAAAAAAAATAAAATAAAATAAAACAAACAGGCAATATAGTTCTTTTGTCAAACATTCCCAGGTTCAATTTCTAGTGTCACTAAATAAACAAATAATGAATAAAAATAAGCAAAACATGATAAAAGTATATTTTAAAATCACAGAGTGTGCTGAATTATAGAAAGGGTGAAATGCTTGAGGAAAAAAAGTCAAACAAAAAGCAATCATCTGACTAAACCACACCATGAAGAACACAGAATAACTAGGTATCATTACAGTACTATATTCACACAGAGCTGACAGCACTTAGCTGCATGCATTCACATTCTATTCTAGTATACTTTCTGTTTTACTACTATTACATTTGTTAAGATGAAATATTAACATATTGTTTTTTAAAAATTGTATGAAGCAAAGAGATGCATGCATTACCCTGTCATTATTCTCTTATTTACCAATCTGACATGAACTAATTTCTGTTACAAAACAGTGGCTGTAGTGGAAGATTCTTATCATATGTAAAAATTTACTCCAAAAATGAATTAATATCCTTGAACCTCTTTTATTGGAAACCATGCTGAAATTTTAACTTATATCTTTATAAGCTAGGTCCAGTCAGGAGAAGGAAATCAAGAGACGTTTGATGTCATTTAGATATGCACAATTATTGGCTATGACTGGAGAATTACTTAAAAATAGATAAAGAACCTTGAGGCAGATCTATCCAAGTCCTGAGGGAGACTGTCCAAGGAAGGATAATCTTGAAAAGATGGCTCAAACTTTGCCAAAGAACTTGTGATTACACTCAATTAGATAATGAAGAAGTCTGCTAAAGCTAGACTGCCAAGCCAGAATTGGCTCACAGTTGCCAGGCAAGCAAGAATAACCTTCCAGAGTGCAAATTGAAGCTGATGGGCAGGTTGGAAGTAGAGATTCACTGTGCATGTAAGGGGTCAAGAACTGTGTTTGCATCAGAAAATCTAGAAGAAATTAAGATGTAGGAAAACAGGTTGACATGTAGGCACTGGGTGTTGGGAGAGGAGATGGGGGTGAGGAGTGAAGGTGAAGGCAAAGAAGCATGGAGGAATTTAGTGTTAGAAGTAGGGGATGGAGGGGAATCTTGTAGATGCTACTGAACCCAAAAGCTGCAGAAGCCTCCTCTGTAGGAACCTAACATTCTTCTCAAATGAGGCTTGGGTAGAGTGGTTCTGAGCCAGATGCTAAGGGTGAACACTGGGTGGCAGCTCTGCTAGAAAACCAACCCATTGGAGTCTCAAGCACGGCTTCCAACTGAGGGGATCCTCTTGGGGGTGGACAGGAATCCTAAGCCAAGCACTCGCTCCAGAGCCCTAGCTAGTGCTAAGAATTTGGGTTATGGTGTTGCTACTCAATGTCTTAGCCTCAAAAATTATACAAAGGTCAAACACTGAAGAAAATTGACGTTTATCAACACCTACCACTAAGCAATACTGCTCAGGTTAAGCAGTAAATGAAAAGTCATATTTTCCAGGATGCTGGTGAGAATGTCATTCAGAAGCAGGCAGAGAAACTCCTTCTTCCACTAGTGCTCTATAAAATCTTAACAAGAGACAACAAAGAAATATTTATAATCCTTATAGTATCTTCAAACATAGAATAAATTTAGAACCAAAAGGCACTAAATCAATGGTCAGCACAACATTCATCTTGAGAAACCAGAAAAATAAAAAATAAACCCAAAAATCATTGAAGGAGAAAAATAATGAAGCAAGAAAGAAAATTCAAAGAAGTGGAAAATATAATAAAAGAATCAATAAATTAAAAACACTGACTTTTAAAAAAATAACTAAAAGACACAATATTTTGGCATAATTGATCAAGAAAGAGTGTGAATACAAAATTTAAGATTGACAGAGGAATAGAAGTGGAATCACAGCAGCAAAAATAACATTATAAATGAAATATGTCAATAGATTTGAGAGCTTGGGCAAAATATTTTTTTCTAGGAAAATATAACCTACCAAAAGTAATTTAAGATAAAAGAGGTCATTTTTACACTACTTGTGATCATTAAAGAAAGCCAAGAAATTTATTCAGTAAATACAAATCTACCTTCTAAATGACATTAATATAAAGAAACATACCAAAAGGACAAACCTGAGTCATTTTATCAGCAATTTATACCAAATTAAAAGAAAAAAAGAAAATACAAATGAAGTAATTATGTATGGCCATCTAAGTTTGAGTCAAAATAAGAAAAGAGGCACATAAGAAACAATTATTAGTTGATTTCGTTTTGATAGAGAGTGAATCTATATTTGAGAGGTCTGATCCAAATTCACCATCACATGAAAGAACTCAGTGTCACTAGATCGCTTCTATTTATATGTTATAAAAAATGGAGTCATACATTATGGTTTGTGCTTAAATGTTCTCCCTAAGCCTCATGTGCCATGGAGATGTGGACCTTTTGAAGGTGTCTGAGTCTAGCATTTGTGATTTGTTCATTGTCTAGGACTGGGATTGGTGGTGTGAGTGTTGCACTCACCCAGGAGCAGGTAACCAGCACACAATATAAGAGAGAGAAATAGGTATTCTCTTCCTTTTCTGCTCTTGTTCCCTCTGTTACTTGCAACTATCATGAATTGTTAACCCTCAGCCACACCACCATGCCTTGAACTGAACATGGACTGCAACCTCCAAAAACTGTAAGCTACATAAACTTCCTTCCTTAATTTTGGGTGCCAGGTATTTTGTCTCAGCAAAGAGAGAAAAGTAACCAAGACATCATACTAGTATTCAAGGGTCAGTGTACTATTCTACATGATAATTTCTTCCTATACTGAAATGTTATATATTTATATCACTATTACATTGTTTTTAATGCATTGAGAAGGCTTATAGTAGGTCTATTAGAAATATACATACAACTGCTCTATAAGTACAGCTGGAAATGAAATTTGAAAGCTATTTAAAAGTAAATGATAGAATTCACCCTTTTCATGAGCCAGAGGCAGTCATGCAGAGCCCGAGAGGAGAAAGAAGAAGCCAATTTGCCCTTCCCGTGAGCCAGCAGGCACCCTGGCTGGGAGACAAGAAAACAGAGACACACACACTTTAAGCAACCGGCTGATTTGGAGGAACATAGGCTGAATTGGTAGCAACTGAGATACAAGAACAACTTAATGCTTCTATTGTTTGATTGACTTTGCAAGCCTAAAGTTTATAGTCTGAGCATCTATTTAGAGGATAACAATATTCAACATAGAAATGATGGGGGATTTCCTTCTGCCTTGTTTTTGAAATCAAATATTGTTCTCATTGTTTTATTTTGTCCATTGTATTATTTTGTTTCATTCAATGTCTGGTTTTGATTGGTTTTACTCTACTCTGTTTTGTTTGATTTTATTATGTCTGGTGGTATGGCTAGCAATTTTGAAGACAACAAGGGGCATTATTGTAACCATTGTTGATTTCCTATTATCCTGTTTTGAAATCCTATATCACTTTCACTCTTTTGTTTTGACTGGCTTTATTCTGTTTTATTTTGTTTGGTTTTATTCTCTTTAAAATAAATAAATAGGGGGACACTAGGAAAACAGGCAGCCAGCAAGCTGCTCTGGTAAGTGGCTGTGGCTTCCCAAGCCACAGCCACCCCAGGGCGAGAACCATATCAGCGTTTCCTGAGATCCACGCCATGTTGGAACTTGGGGCACTGGGAAAACAGGCAGCCAGCATGCAGCTCTGGTGGGTGGCTATGAGCCCACTGGTGCACAGGCTAAGAATCAAACATCCATCTCCCTTCTCCCCCCAGCAAGTGAGAACCAGAGATCTGAACATTTCTTGTGAGTTTGATTATATGCAATATAGCAAATAAGGGGGGATTTTCTTCTGCCATCTCTTTGAAGGCAAGTATTTTTATCTCTTTTTTGCTCTGTTCTGATCAATGGTATTGCTCTATTCAATATTCTGTTTCTATAATTTCGGTATTTCCTTCAATATTGCTCTATCTGATTGAAGGAATAACTATTGGGAAGAAAATATATACTATTGTACCTATTGCTGTTATCCCAGTAACCTGCTGTGAGGTTCTGTACTAATTTCACAGCACTGCCTCAACTGGCTTTGTCCTGTCTTGCTCTGATGTATTCTACTACCTTCAAAATAAAATAAATAAAATAAAATAATAAAAATAGTAGTAAGAAAAAATTTAAAAAGTAAATAACAACAACAAAACAGATCAGTAAGGTACTGAGCAACCTGAAACATGATATAACTAAACAGATAATGGACTTAAAAAAACAAAAGGAGGAAAAGAAAGTGCTCTAAAGGATATAACTGCATGTATATTTAAGTGATCACCATGTTGCTAAGTTTTTGTTGGATCAGTAAACAGATCAGTTTGTAGCCTCATTGTTTGAATGTACACTTTGTATGCTTTGATTTTGTAACTTGAACAACTGTATCCAAGAAGACAATATGTAATGTATCAACTAGTGATTTCTTATTGTTTATTTTTTTTAAATTCTGTATTATTTCTACCCTTTCTTCTGTTTTGCTTTTTTCTCCCCTCTCTTTAAATAAAATAAAAATAAATAAATAAATAAATAATAGTAAAAAGGTTGAGTATACCCTAAAAGTTAGGGATGATATAATATTAAAAGCGTTAGCATTTAATAGATTAAAAGAAAAAACACAGTTTTGGTACATGCAAAAATGACCACAAAATCAGCTTCCATGCAAGACTCAAAAAATAAAAAATCTAATCAAACTATAAATAGAAAATTTCCTTAACTCTAAATTGGTGAACTGTATATATTTTATAAGTTGATGTATTAGTCAGTGTTTACTCAATAAATAGACATAACACAAGGTGTACAAATGCATAAGAAGGTACAGTCTAAGATTGGCTTACGATGGTCACCCGCAGATCAGACGTCTGCACATGGAGATGGAACAGTTCAGTCAAAGATCTGGAGCTCACTGCAGTGTCCTGTGCAAGTCCGTGTCAGAGGCTGGGAGTCCTGAATGGAAGACTGGAGGGTCTGTGCCGGGAGCCAGACGATGACGCCCAAGGTGAAGGGAAAGACCCAAGCTCCTCCGAAAAAACAGAAGTAGACCCATCCTTCTTCAGTTCACCTTTACACCACCCAGGCTACAAAGCCCTAGGGTGGGTCTTCCACAGTTTAAGATGTGGAATGGCTGACCCAATTCAGTTGTACTTTTCCTACTCAAGTTGACAGAATCAATCAACCATCACAGTTGGTTAATCTAGTAATCATTTATTACTCCTTTCTCAATGTTTTCCTTTATTGTAATGCTAGAAATTTTCATATATATTTTCACAGCCTCTTTTAAAAGTATTGCTTGGGTAGCTAGACTGACCACAGTCATTTTGGGAACATGAAGAAAACATCTACATCTGGGCTTGTTTTACATGAAAAGCAATACACTTATCACAATTCTGTAAACTGCAACTAAACAAATTCATAAGAGATACTGGGTACCTAAGAAAATATTGAATTTCCAGCACCATTGCTTCTAAAATTTAAGATCACCAGAACATTGCCTGCCATTCATTACTGCTTTCATTTGTCATCAACTGAATATTCTTTTCAGATTTTGAAGGAAAGCTACAAGGAAAAACTATTTCAGAAAAATTACATTATTCATAAAATAATGAAGAATCATAAGGTTAAATTATCATAATAAGAATTAAGTAATCATGCTACATATAAAATTAATATATAAAACCCAATGTAATTTTTAGACTCCAATAATAGTTAATATGGTTGTTTAAGGTTAGCAACAAGACTTTTCTAACTCTGGGAGAGTAACATAGTTTAGAAAACTTTTTGTTTAATTTTTAATTTTTACTAGTACATTTTTGCAGTACATGGTGATTACATTCCTTTTGAGTCATTTGTACATATACATAATGCATTTCTGTTACTTTTGCATTCCCTTCTCCCTCCCTCCACCCTGACTACACCTCTTGGTGATCTTCTCATTCTTACACATAAAACTTCCTACAACCAGACAACCAGACAAAGTACATCAAATATATATTTTCAGATATTGAGAAATATGTAGCATCATTGTAATGTAATCTCTCAATATTCATTTCTATATTTTGAGACCCTACAAGCGCTATGATTCTCTTGGAGGAAAAATCTAGAAAATGGTGAAATGAGGGTTACCATGGCAGGGAATGGTGACCTCGCGAAGTAAAATATTTTAGTTCAGAGAATATGAACTATAAGGAATTTAAAAAATTGAATTATGAAGATAAATTGTTCTAGGAAACTTTATATCAGTTCCATGAGTCTGATGTTAAACATTAAATTGTTTATATAAAAAAACTGTAGTTAAAAAATAAATTTTAAAAAGACCAAACAGATTCACGATAATTAAGCTTTTTTTTTTTCCAGAAAAAGTTCAACAGTCTTTAATTAAGGTCACAAAATCCAAACTTTTAACCATGTTAAATTATTTTGTCAAACAGCTAATCAAAAATAACTAACTAGCCCAAGAAGCAAAGCACTGGAACCCACAAGCAAAATAACCAGTTTCATAATTCCTTAAGAATCTAAGACTAGGAAGAGTTACAATAATTAAGATTATAAATTAATTTCATAAAGCTAGAATCTGTGAAATACCAAAACTGACATCTAGTTCATATTGAAAAGCTGAATGTTTCCCTCAAACTGTGGAAGAAAAAAAAATGTTTTTAGCTCTTACCACTTTATTCAACATTAAATAAAAAGTTATGCATTTTGGAAGAGAAAAGATGATCCTGTCTTTATTTACAAGTGCAATGATCACACATCTAACAAATTCTAATGAATCTTCTTAAAAACTATTCATAGTTAAAAACTACCCACAAGTGTAAGTTTAGCAAACCTGCAGCATAACACATTAACATACAAACATCTGACATGCTATATTCTAACACAAAAAAATTTAAATTTGAAATTTGGAAATATCATGCAAGCCTATAAAATATTTAGGGTTATATTTAACAAGTTATGTGTAGGAAATGCATTAGAAATTAATAGTCTAAGTTAATAGATACAGCACATTCCACGAACTGAAAGTCTCAACAATGATAATAGATATTAATCCAAATCCCAACTTTTCTTTAAAAATTGACAAGCTGATTCTAATATTTAAAAAATATAAATGACATAGAATTGCCTAACAAATAAAAATAAAAGTGAAGTTGGAAGATTTTATATTACCTTGATTTAAAATTTACTTCAATGGTACAATAATTGAGATGCAAAAATTGGCATTTTGATAGACATACAGAATTACAGCAAAGATTAGGAAGTCTAGATATAAATCCACAGATATATGGTTAATTAACTTTTGACAAATGTATCAGGAAGATTCAGTGCAGGAAATAATCATTCTAATAATGGGACTGGAAAAAACTGAAATTTTATATGAAAATACTAAATACTGACCCTTATGCCATTCCACAAAATATTGGCTTGTAATGGTTAATAGCTCTTGTTTTAGATCAATCCAGACCTACTTTTTAAAAAGCTGGCTCCAGATGCTTTGAGACCAAAAGAAAGCAGACAGAGAACTGCTCAGAGTGTAAGTTACCAGGCGACTCACTGACGAAAGCAGGATTCTGGGCACCAGTAAGAGCAGTGGGATCTTTGCAGTTTGGTCAGAAAGGGGAGTGAATCTGAATTATGACAGAAGTGAATTCATTCTCACAGTAATGTACCTGGTTTATCTTAAGTTAATTACCCAAAGTCAGGCATATTTGTGAAGTGAAGATCTGGCCGCAAAGTTCCACATGCAGTTGGTAGTTTGCAAGGAAAGCACTGCTTATGGCTCAGGAGAGCTGCTGTCATCTCACACTAGCCATACAAACAGATTTAAAACTAAAAATATTCCCAAATGATATAACAACAAAATAACACTTTTTTTCTATTACAAAGCTAAGAATAAAATATTTGTGACTTCGAGGTAGGCAAAAAATATTCTACCTTAGGCAATGAAAAGCAAACTGTAAGTTAAAAATTGAGTAAGGGTTTTTTTGTTCTTTCTTCCTTTTTTTGAGACAGGGTCTTACTATGCAGTTCAGGCTGGCCTTGAACTCACTTTGTAACCCAGACTGGTCTTGAACTCGCAAAGATCCTCCTACTTTAGTCTCCTGCATGTTGGGATTACAGGCATGTGCCACCATGCCTGTTTTTTGGTACTAGGGATCAAACTCATGGCCTTATGCTTACCAGACAAGTGCTTGAGTCACTGAGCTAAATACCCAGCCCTGAGTAAGGCTTAATAAAGTTAAAAACATCCATGTTTCAAAAAGCATTCAAGAAAAGCCAAAGGTAGACCATAATTTTGGGGGGAAAATCTATTATTTATATGTTTGAACAAAACAGTTTTATTCGCAATGCATTAAGTTGTTTAGAATTCAAAAATAGGCAAAACCCCCCAACAATTTTTAAATGGTGAAAAAGTTTTACAAGCATTCCACAAAACAGTGTATACACAGAACCAAAAAATATGGTTAACATCATTAGACATTGGAAAAATTCAAATTGTATTCATAATTTGGTACCAATAAAAACTTTGTGAACAGTGAAAATTAAAGAAAACCACTGATTTCTAGTCATTTTCTTCATTGCTAAAATACTTAATGCTTAAATGTAAAGGAGGTGGTTTATTCCTTTATTTATTTATTTTGGTTAACAGTTTCAGAATTTTCAGTCCATGATTGGTGGGCTCAAATAGAAAAACAGCATGGTAGAAGGGCCTGCCATGGAAGAATATTATTCACCTCCTGGTAGCCAGAAAGCAAGGAGAGAGAAGTGAGTTGCTGGTGAGTGAGATATATCCATGAGAGCACTCACCCAGCAGCACACCTTCAACCAGGGCCCACCTCCCAGCAGCAAGTCAGCAAAGAACTACCTCATTGGCTCAGCACTGATGGAAAGTCTATAAGTCCAAAGCGTCCTCTGAGACTTGAAGCTCTTAGGTGGGGGTCCCTCTCAGTGTTCAAAATGAAAGTTAAACACTACCAACATACAATAGCAAACATCTGCGTTTCAAAAAGAAAAGTAGGATAAAAAGTAATCAGCAAGGCAAACATTAAATCCCGTAGCTCTATGTCCATCACCTGAAGCAAGTTTTGACAAGATATGAATTCCAAGGGACTTGAACAATTCCACCCCTATGGCATTGACACTAGCAGCTCCTACAGCCTCTATTTTTGGATGGCTTTTTCCCACTATCTACAACTTTTTCAATGATAGTGTTATGGTTTGTGTCTAGGTGCCCCCCAACCCCTGGAACTAAGCCTCATGCAGTATTGAATGCTGCTGAGTCTGGTGCTCATGTCTGGTTCATTGTCTGCTACTGGGATTGGTGATGTGAGTGCTGCACCCATCCAGGAGTGGAGCCGGCATTCAGTGTAAGCGCAGGAAGAAGGCATGTCTTTCTCTCTTCTGCTCTGTTAGAGCTTGCTGTTTGCAGTGGCCACGAACAGATGTCCTGCATGCCATCTTGCCTTGGAGCCAGCTGAGTGTGGACTGGAATCTCCAAGAACTGTAACAAATAAACCTTCCCTTGCTTCACTTTGGGCATCAGGTATTTTGTGTCAACAATGAGAGAAAAGTAACTAAGACAGATAGTCCATGTTCCTGGTTTCTACAACTTCCTGGGATCACTACTGCACTGTTAGCTTCACTTTCACAGCTTTGTCTACTGGCCTCTTGGAGGCACACAGGCTGGTCTCCAAAGCCTTCTATGGAAATCTGGATGGAAGCTTCCCTGACCCCACAACCCATTCATTCTGCATGCTGTTAAGGCCAGCACCACATGGATGATGCCAAGGCTACCTGCTCCACCAGGATCCAGGTCCCTGAGTGTCTAGATGACTGAGAACTGTGAAAGGAACCCAGTGTAATCAAATCCATACTTAGCCCCTCTGGAAGAGTGTGCCCTGGGGCTCTCTTCTCAAAGCAAAATGTTTTAAAGGAGTTTGCCTTTAATACCAACCCCTTCTTTTGATGTTGGGGATTGAACCCAGGGCCTTGAACATGGTAGGCTTATGCTCTAACAATGAACTATACCCCTAACTCCTACCATTATTCTTTTATAATCTTGAGCCCTTGAAGTATTGGTGTCTTGCTGATTCCTGAAATCACCTCCAGGCATCTTTTCTATTGTCCTGAGGTAGAGTCTTTTTAATACTAATATGTTTAGCAACCAAGATCTACTGGACTCTATAAGTGCTTCATTTCTGGAAAAACTCTAAAGTTTTCAAATGCACTTCTTTCTGGTGCTATTAAAAGCCTGTATTCAGTTAAAAGTACGCATGCTATAGCCTGAACATTGGACCACCTTGAAATTTCCTTTGCCAGATTAATTAGCCCACTGCCTTTAATCCCAGTATCCTGCAAGTCTCAAGACATGGGGAAAATGTAGACAAATTTTCTGCCAAAGCATAACATACATGGTTTCAATTGCAACTGTCCATGGAATTTTTATCTCCAACTGAAACTTCCTGAGCCTGTTTGTAACATCTACATTTCTCTCAACCTTCTGGTCTTCTGTGCTTTGATCATGTTTCTCCATCAAGCTTGTCTTACAGCATTCTAGGGCTTCTCTGGTTAGCATCACCAACTTTCCAAATTTCTTTTGCAAACAAATTCCCAAGACTTCTAAACTACATGGTCAGGTATAGTTATAGCAGTGCAAAATCTGTCCTAATCAACTTCTTCATCATTGGAACAAAATACTCAAAACCTAAAACTTAAAGGAGTTTAGCTTGGCTCACTGTCTGGGACATTTCAGTCTATGGTTGGCAGATGCAAATGCGGAAGCAGAATGGTAGAAAGGACTATGATGGATAAAATTTCCTCCACCATGGCAGCCAAGAAGCAGAGAGGGAAGGGAGGAGCCAGAAATGGAAATATATCCTTCCAGGTCATGTTCCCTGTCACCCAACTTTAATCAGGCCCATGCTGTTGACAACCCAACAGCTTGTCAGCCATGAGTCCACCATTTCATCAGTGGATGAATCCACCAATAAATACAGCCCCCACAATCCAATCACCCTCCAAAACTTCTATGGTTGAGTGCATGAAAGTTTTGGGGGACATTGCAGACCCATACCACAACAACAGACAGCTCCATAAGTTGATAAAGAAAGCATGCATATTTTACTCATGGGAATGAAAAATGTTATAGTCATTTGGGAAAAACATTGGAAGCTTCTTAAAATATTAAACATATATTTCACATGTCACTTGACTATTCCATGATTAGATAGTATTTACCTAAGAGAAATGAAAATGTAATTAATCAAAAGATACATACAAAATGTTCACAGTGGGGTTTTGTTTTGTTCTGTTTTGGTTTTTGTTTGTTTGTTTTTGTTTTGTTTTGGTGTGGTGTGGTTTTTTTAAGAGATAGCCAAGATGCAGTAACAATCAGGATAATTTATGAGAAATCCATACAATTGAATTCCCCTTAAGAAGAACAAATATCAAATTACTGACATACACAAAACCATAACTGAACCTCAGAAACATTACACTGAGTGACAGAAGCCAAGCATAAACAGTATTCACCATACAATATTAAAAATCTGTGTTAAAAAGTGGGAAAAAACCAAAGCTGATTTAGAGTATAGAAGTCCAACCACAGACTACCTGCATCCAGAGGTAATGATGGGGTGGACTAGGAGAAGAACAAGATACTATGGGGTAAAAAATATTATTTATTTTGACTGTGGCAGTGAGCGTATAAATGATACACTTTCCAGAATTTATGGAATTATTCACATGTATACATTATGTTAATTTTACACCATTAAAATTGACTTTTAAAAACTTGAAGAGATGAAAATGTAGAGTACCTAAGATAAAACACTCTGCACAATTAACTAACCTAGGAAAACTGAATATTCACAATGATAAAAAAAGCATTCATCTCATACTAGATACAACATATATTCCTGTTGTATTAAAAACAAAAATGGAAAAAGTAAAAATTTAAGCCTTTTATGAGACTGTCCTGGTAATTTTGAAGCATTTTACCCCATCATGTCACCTCTTCTTGCAATTTCCTTAACACAAGTTTCTTCCCTGGTAGCTCAGGGCTCTCAACCACAAATATTAATTCTATAAAAATCTCTTGAGATGCAGCCCCAGACTCATATAGCTTCATCTCTGGTGCATTTTACTGCAAGTGGTACAGCATGAATATACAAAACCTAGGGATTATACAGGGCAAACACAATAGTCAGGGGCACTGGGGACTATCAATGTAACAGACAGTCACACGTGTTATGGCTTGTAACAAAATTGTCCCTCAAAGGCCTCATGCACTCAGGCTAGACTTGGACAGTGACTGAATTGTGGGGACAGTATAGCTGACTTGCTGTTGGGAGGTGAGGGCTGGTCAGCAGAGGTGGCTCACTGTGAACATCACCTGGAAGAGAATATCTTCCTCTCTGACCCAACCCTGTGCTCTCTACTTCCTGATCAGAATGACTTGAGCAATTTTCCTCCTCCAGACCCTTCTGCCAGGCTGTTTCTGGGTTTAAACCTTCTCAACAAGGATTAAAAATTCTGAAATTGTGTGCCAAAGTTAACTACTCCTCATTTAAATCAGGGGGGTAGAGTATTTTGTTCCAGCATCCAGACAAGTGACAGGTATGTTTTATATCTGGATCCCCCCATCCCCCTGCCAATTCTTATATGCTCACAGATGGACTTTTGAAAGGTGATTGAATCACTGGGGCACTAAACCAACTTGCTGGGGCCTGGTCATAAGAGGCAGGTGACTGAGGCTGTGACACAGTAAGGTGTATCTCCCTCCTCAGTTCCCCCTTTCCTTTCCCAGGGTTGCAATGTGGTAAGCAGCTGCCTTCCGCCATGCTGCGCTGCCATGGAGCCGGCTAATGGTGAACTAAAACTGTGAGCCAGATAAACCTCCTCTTCTTTAAGTTGCAGATGTGGCTTATTTTGTCTTAGCAAAGGGAAAGTGACAAGACAAGTGAATGGGATGCCTCATGTTGTCAAAGATATTTACTCCCAGAATAAACACACTATTAATATTTAGATTCTATAAAGAACTCCTAAATACCAACAAAGAAAAATATCTTATAATTAATATATCATTGTATTCCTTGAGCCTGGAAAAAAGTAAAAATGTCACTGTTGGTTAGTGATCATGTAGAGTAACAGAAATTATGGCAAGACTACTGGTAGAAGTACAAATTGACTGAAAAATATTTGGAGAACAAATTGGTAAGATTTTCTAAAGCTTTAAAATCTCATAGTTTCCAAACAAAAATATGTCATAGAATACAACCCAGAAAACTCTCACATATATAAACTAACAAACAAGTGCAAAATTTTTGAAACAATAAAAACTTGAAAATAATGTAACCTAACCATATTAGAATGGACAAATAAATTGTAAGGAAGTCATGCAATTAATAGAGAACAATGGAAATGAATGATTTAAATATATTGTTAGAAAAATCAATAATATAATGTTCATAAAAGAAGTTGCCAGGTTAAAATATAGAATGTGACACTGAAATTTGCAAGATGGTGCTATGCTTTTTTAAAGGATGCACACATATATGGTGAAACTATGAATAACGCAGAAGGTTAAAGAAAACAAACAGGATAGTAGTTAGCTTGAGGTACTATCTTATGCATCGACATTATGCAGCTATACAGAAAAGAGCTTCATGGGTGTTTGTAATGCTTTCTTTATTAAGTTTCACAACAGATACAAGAAAGTATAGTGCTGTTGTTATATTTTTCTAAGTGTGAAGTATATCACTGTGTAAATAAGCAAGCAAAACACTGTTAAACTATCTAGTCAGGTAAAGAGGAAATACATTGAACATTATGGCCTGTAGAGATTATGTGCTCTTACAGCATAGAAATATAGAGGTAAGCAGGATCAATAAAGTATTTCAGGAATAAGTGAGGGAATATATTGGTCACTACTCATAAGGTTTTCCCTTGTCTTTCTTTCTACCTGTTAGAGGAGGCTCTTCTCTGAAGATGATAACCAAATAGCTTTCCAGAAGAGATATTATTCTTCCAGGTTTCTGTAATGTATTGATTATAATAACTGCTTTCTTTTACTCATGTAGCAAACTTAAACCTTCTATATTACATCTAAGACTTTATAGTAATGTGTCTTTTTACAAAATATATCTCAGGTTGAGTGGATAGATTAATGGTAGAGCACTTACCTAGCATGTGTGAGTTGCTGGATTGTATGCTCTGCATGGAAAAAAAACATGTGCCTCTATCAGAAAAGACAATGTATGTGTCAGAACAGTGATTATCTCCTCTCTAAAACTATGAAAACAAATAATGCCCAAGCTACAATGTAAGGTTATTCCTCCACAGCAGGGATTCCATGAATTAAATATGAATTCATTTCCTTCATTTTACTTAGGAATATTTGGAACAAAGAGTCTGCCGCAATAATGAAATGGTAACCAAACACAAATGCAAACTGTAGCCAATAGAATTGCCTCCTCTTTGTGTTGTGTTTTAAAAACATGCATTTTTGTGTTAATATAGAAAGTGTAAAAGAGATAGGTAATTAAAATAGTAAATTTTAGCTGTACTAAAGTGATGATGTAATACATAAACCCTGCCATCTATTTTCCCACATACACACACATCATATAGTTTTAACTATAAAGCAATAAATCAGATAGGCAGCGCATTAAAAAAAATGCTTGCTTGTATTAGAAGGAAGAAAAGAAGAAACATGAACACTCTTCTGTGATCCAACCCACAGAATTGTGCATGACAGGATAATTTCAGAATTTCTATTTCATTCTTCCTAAAACCACCTAGGAGATAAGTGATCTAAAAACAATCTAAAAAGTTAATTCCTACTCATTCTTTAAAACAGAGCTCAGGTACAACTTCTCTTAGAAAGCTTTCCCTGTTACCTCTTTCTTTCCAGCAACGAGGCCCTGGTTCTCTGGACCAACACCTGCCTGCCTTTCCCTTAGGGAAGGACCACACATGGTCAGGGAGTTGGACCTCTTTTACTGTCCTTGACTTAACTTTGTGCCTCACACTTGGTATTTAAGGATTTGTTAACCCAACCTTTGTGTAATGGATATTCTAGGTCTACTTCTCCCTATCAGTCTAATAAACACCTTACTCTAATCTGGAAAGAAAAATGTTTCCAGCTCTATGTGAGAAAAAATTATGCCACTTTCCCAACAACATGTTAGCACTTAGTTTTCCAAGTCCCCTCTTCCTGCTTCTCTAGCAGAGGAACTCCCTGAGGCATAACCACATTCCTCTAATAGAAATAGCACTTAAATTCTTACTTTCCAGAACATTGTGCTTAAAACATACTTTAAATCAAGTTGGTAAAAGATGCCAATGATATAAGACTACTTAAATATATATCCTAGCAACAGAGAAACTACTTCACTCAATCTGCATTAAAGTTTCACTTTGGATAATATTTGATATAGTTTTCACAATACCCCTGGATTTTTGTCACGGTATCCAGAGATATATTCAAGAACCCTCCTTCTCAAAAAAAGGAATAAGGGATACATTGAATTATGTATTGTACAAAAAAAGGTGACAGATGGTATTGTAGAGCATGTTGAAACACTGGTATTTATACAATAAGCATTAAATACATTTCTCTAGATAAATGAGGTTATTTGCAGGTATGACGCACCTAACCCTGAAATAATGGTTTATTTTAGGTTTGAGTGCATCACACAGCTTATTTTAGAGACTGCATCTGTCAGAATGAAACTGATGTGATGCAGAAATTCAAAAGATTTCTCAAAAAAAATCCCTTAAGTACACCTAAAATGTGTGAATACAAAGAGAACAAAAATAAAGCATAGATTTCTTAGTAATGGAAGAGGTATAAAATGAAAAACTGAGCTTTAAAAGTAATTAGGAAAAAAGAATTTGGAATCACGGATGTAAAGTACTTTTAAAATATCCCCTAGTAAAGAACTCTACCCAAGTACACAAAGACTAAATTACAATTGTAAATTTACAGCAATCCATAAAATCAACTAATTTACTTTAATTACTAGATATCAAAGTAAATCTTTTGAGGGTGGAAATGATTAATTCTACATACAAATTTGAAAATGACTTCTTTCTTGGCATTTTATTTTGAAAATCCATTTTTAAAAAGCTTAGGTAGATAAATCTTTTCAATATAAATTTTATTTTCCAACTCTTCTCACCCCTGCTTGCAATTTTTTTCTCTTCATGAAGAAACCCAATTCTTATATCTTTAAAAATACTTTTATTCAGCACCTAGCAGTGAAAAGAATTACCAGTGAAGAGTCTAATTTTTCTGAAATTACCAAGATTTTATTTGAGAATTCATTGCTTATTCATACTGGCA
The DNA here is from genome assembly GCA_004027455.1 of Hydrochoerus hydrochaeris. Lineage (NCBI taxonomy): Eukaryota > Metazoa > Chordata > Mammalia > Rodentia > Hydrochaeridae > Hydrochoerus > Hydrochoerus hydrochaeris. Next base: position 56,702 of record PVLA01009940.1, read on the forward strand.
GAAAAATATTATATTAGAGAGAAACATCACATTCTGTAGGATTTATAAATTTTAGGGACAGTTTTCTTCAACTGAAGGCTCAGTTTGAAATTTGATCTCACACTCTTCCTTAAAGCTTTTCTGCAGCTCTTCTTAAACTGAAGTTCAGTTGTCCTTTTATTTCCTTGAGTTTGACATTAGTGGATTAAACAAACTACTCTAAAATATTTTAAAATATTTATTGAATATGTACAGACAATTTTCTTGTCATTTTTTTCTAAACAATATGATATAACAACTATTCACATAATATTTACATTGTACAAAGTATATAAATAATCTAGAGATGATTTAAAGTATAGGAGGGTATGCATAGGTTTTATACCAATAGTGTGCCATTTTTGCCTAAAGGATTTCATCATTAACCCATCTGGAATTTTGTGATTCTAGAGCCAGCCACTCCCAATCAAAGAAAAATAACTCTAAAGAATGAGGCAGTTCCAGTCATCAGTCATTCTGGTATATAAAGGTTAAATACTCTTTCTAAAACTAAAAGTAAAATACTGGATTGAAAATTAATGTGCATATTTTATATTTGTGAAAATTTGGTAAGAGATTCACAAGTACGACTGTTTATACTCATTTATATTTTAAGAAGTTATGTTTCCAAGTGAATGGATGGTGAATATCTTCAAGACAAAACAGTTATATGAATATCAACTTGCACATTGCCAAAGAAAAACAATAAAAAGAATTTCACATTTTTTTTCTCCTGGTTATCCTACTTATAAATCATGTGCCCCCAAAAACCACAAATCTAAAGTAGACCAAGACATGGTAAAATAATGAACATATAATAAGGTGTATTTATATTCAACTTCAAACAAAGATTATTAATGCACTGATCAAGCTTTCTCATTTTAACATGTTTATAATCTTGCTTATGTTTACCCACATAGATAACTGAAAATCATAGCTAAATGTGTATACAATTATCTCCCACTTCTACTATGTGTCATTTTCTTCTCTGAATAAAAATGAAGCATTAACTGCATTGAACAAAAATCTACACTGCAAGTCCTTTTCTCTCTATTTAAAAATCATTACATGTTTTTAAAAAAGAAACACAAAGTACATTGTGTGAAAACAGTACATGCTCTAGAGCAGGTAAATTTGTGTTAGAAGCCTACTAGAAATAATTGGCATGGCACTGATTACACAATTGAAGTTATCATAAAACAATGGAGAGCAGAAAGAATTATTATGGAGGAGTTTTTCTATAGTAGTATGTGCTGAGACAGAGCTAAGTGACAGGAAGTTTACAAACCTCAAATCCTTCCTTTTTACATCAGATATTGTCCTCAGAAAATGACTTATTTAGATTGTTTGATGATTTTAAAAAATGAATATTTTATATTTTGATTGTTTTTCAAAAATCAGAATGCTATAGTATCTCCTTTCTCTGCTGCGGTGATTCTCAAGGTATAGTCCCTGCACCACCAGCATAGGTCTTTCTTAGGAACTTGTTACACATGAAGGCTCTGACCTTTTCCCAGATTTACCAAATCAGAAACACTGGGAGTGGGCTATGAAATCCATATTTTAACAAGCCCTGCAAAGGTGTTGAATAAATGCTAGAGTTTGAGAACTGTGAGTCTATGTTAGTGAAAGACTTTTGCTTTTTTTTTTTTAACAAAAAAGGCATTAAATTTTATAAAATCCTTTGATTTTTCTGCATATATTGATATACTATGTGATTCTTCTTTAATCTCTTAATAATATGAACTATGTTGTTCCTGAGATTTACAATATATATATATATATATATATATATATATATATATATATATACAGATATATATAGATATAGATAGATATATCCAAGATATATATTTACAAGATATATTATATAATCTCTATTTCCTGGCACAGAGTCCCCAAACCCTTGGAATCCACAGTTTTCATGTGCTACTAGATGACTGACGAGGAAGGGCTCTTGGGCAGCCTCAGCAGGGGTCCTGGCTGTGAAGGAACTAACCATGTGATCAAAGGGCTGAGACTCATAACCTTATCCCCTGCCTCTGGAGAGAGAAGAAGGGCTGATGTTTTGAGTAGCTCGCCAATGACCCATGGTGTAGTCAAGCATGCTGGTGAAATGAATCCTCCCTAAAATCCCCAAGAAGAGTGTTTGGAGGGCTTCCAGAGGGCTGAACATGTGGAGATGGCGCTGGAGAGTGTCATGTCTAGGGAAAGCGTGGAACTTTAACATCCCTTCCCAAGGGCTTTACCCTAAATATAACTTTCATCTGGCTGCTTGTCTATATACTTTATTAATAAACCAGTTATCATTTATTAATAAGCCAATATTCTTAAGTTCTATGAACTTCTATAGCAAATTAGTTAAACCCAAAGAGGGACAGAGGAACCTGAATTTACAGCTGGCCAGCCAGAGACACAGCTCACACACCTGGGACTGGCTATTGGCATCTAAGATGAAAACATTGTTATGGGGTCAAGCCCTTAACCTGTGTGATCTGATGCTAACAAGTTGGTAAGCATCAGCATCTAACTGAATCACAGGACACCCAGTTGGTTGGAGAAGCCCTTGCTGTGTGTGGAAACCCTTAACAGACCTGGTAACAGAAAGGTTCTGTGCTATATTGACTGAGTGTGTAAAAATAGGAAAAACATTGTTTTTTACTATTATTCCTCCAAACCACCTTATTGTTCTCTGCTACAAAGTATCCTCTCACAGTATACTGCTATGGTTTGAATGTCCTTCAAAACTCCACATGTTGGAAACAATCTCCACATGCATATGTCAATGGAATTCGGAAATGAGGTGTGTGGGAGGTAATTAGCATTATGAAACATCTGTGATAATTATTAGCTTTGTATGAAGAGGGTGAAATCTGAGGTAGCGCACTTGTTCTATGTGATGTCTTTTGTTATGTTATAATGAAGTAAGATGCCAGTGTCATGCTTTTGGACATTGCAGCTTCCAAAATTTACCACTGAGGCAAATAAATCTATATTCTTTATAAATTACCTAGTTAGTGCTTTTTGTTAATGCAGCAGAAAACAGACTAAAACAGAAAAATCAATACAGAAAGAAAGGCAGTTGCTACACAGTTACTGTGCCTAGAAATGTGGAAATGGCTGTGGAACTTACAAGAGCATAGAACAGTTTCAAAGTGAATGCCTGAAAGCCTGTATTATCCTGAAAGGAGCAGTAAGAGTAATTCTGGTGAGGACTCAGAAAGGGAGTGTGGAATTTAGAAATTTCTTAAGAGGTTGTGATCAGAATGCTAAAAAAATATATGGACAATACAGGCTACTTTGATGAGTTCTAAGGATAAACATAGGATACTGAAATAAAAGCCATTTTTCCTATAACAAACAAATAAATTGGTTGCTTTCTGCCCATACCCTAGGGCTTTGTGGAAGACTGAACTTAAATGTGATGCACAAAGATATGGAGAGGAATAATTATGTTAAGCAGCAAAGCACTCAAGAAGCTGTGAGGTTACTTTTAGTTGCATTACAGTAAGATAAAAGGAATTATTTAAAGACAGAATTTTAATTAAAGGGGAAGCAGAGGGAAGTAAAAATTTGGAAAATTCATAGCCCTGTCAAATAAAGAGTACAAAAGAATGCAAGAATATATCCAAGCAACCATTTCCTAAAAAGATTAAGTCAGATAAAAGGACACCAGGTGCTATTCATCCAGAATATAGGAAAAAGTCTTTGAGAGCCAGCAGAGGTGTTTGAGGCTGCCGTTTCAATGACAGATCCAAAACTCTTAACAGAATGAACTGAGGAGACAGGCAAAGGGCAGCTTCCACAGGCTTACTGCACAGATCTGCACCAGGCCACCCCTCTTCACATCCCAGCAGGATGCTCCGGGACTGCTCCAAGTGTAGTTCAAGCCATCAGACGTGCCACTGGACCCCTGCTCCACAGGGCCAAGGAGTAGGCCTTGGTGGCATGCACATGGCATTCATTCTGCAGGCACCCAGAATATAAGAGCTGTGCATGTGGGCTTTTCTCCTCATCCTGCTTTGAAAGTGGATTGTTTGTCTTTGTTTCACAGACTTACAGGTATAAATTTGAGATTCTCAAGTTGGTTCTGGGCCAGTTAAGACTTTCAGGAGCTATTGTGAAAAGAATAAGAATCCTGGAAGGCAGAAGTGGACGACTAAGATTTGAATGTGCTTCATGTTCATAGCAGCACAATTTGTAATAGCTAAATCTTGGAAACAACCATGACTTCTGGGACTCAGATTCTCTCTCACAGTGCACTTTCTAGAGTCTTCACACAGACAAACGTGAATATCACTTATAACATATGCAAATAGAATAATCTATACATAACAGCATTTACATTGCATTTCCATTGCAGTCTAACTTTTACTACTATCATTAAAGTATATTTACATTGTTATATATCTCCAGACTCACTTCACCACAGGCCTATGCTATTGTGCATTGTGTCACATTGTTCTAAACCTATCTTTTTATTACTAACCTATAAGATCAGCAACATAAGTATTTGTCTGATTTTTGTCTTTTTATATAGTGCATTGAATATATAGCTTATATATTCCTGTGATGTCACATTCAAATTTATTTAAATAAATCATTAGTGAACAGTATTCATGTCACTTTCATAATTAAATTTCTCTATAATAAATATATATTATATCATATCTTACATGTGCAGGCATATCTTCAGTATGAAATCACCAAAAAAGGACCTAATTGGTCAATGAGCACATTTTAACCCAATAAATATTGTCTAACACCAGCAATATATTCCTGTTCGGTACCATGCCTAACATACTTTACTATCAAACATTTATTATAGTTTTCCAATATAATAGGCAAATATAATTTGTAGGAGTTTTAAAATTTTGTTTAACAAAACTGAAATTAAGCACATTTTTGTGAATTTAGGAAAAAATTTACACTTTTTGTTACAAATTGTGCATAACTTTTACCTATTTCAAGAGTAGCTTGCTTGTTTACAAGAGCTTTTTATATACTAGGGAATATGTACTTTTTCTGTGATTTAAATTGAAAATATTTCTCACCTATTTTTTATTTGCTATTTGCATTTTGTAACTTATTTTTGTTACACTGAAGTTATATTGTGAAATTATAAGAATATTTTTCTTTATTGTTTTGGATATGGGTCAAAATTAATGAGAACTTTTCCACTCCAGCATGTTTTAACAATTCCCTTCTGTCTTATACTTCTAAATATTCTTTTAGGACCTATTAAGTAGTCATTTACAGAAATTTTATGTTGTTGTAAAAGTGAAGTTTAAACTCAAAGTATTTTTCTTTCATAATCAAATAACTGAATACCACTTATTTATGAATTATTTGTTTTCATCATTAAAGTGATTTTACTGTGTATTTAATTTCCAGAAATGTTTAGATTGCTACTGTATTCTCTATTCTGTTCATTTTCTATATCCATCCATGCACAAGTACAATATTATTTAATTTTAAGGCAATTGAAATATTTATTTATTCTAATCCTGTGTCCCACCCTTTTATTACTTTTTTGTAATGGAATTATCATACTTGTCTTTGCTGAATCATTATGACTTTTACAATCAATTCATTCAATTTGTAAAAAACTTGCTATTTTTAGTGATATTTTATTATGTTTGTAAACGAATTTAACAGGAGTGGTAATACTTCTTAGAAGTAATAGTAATATTTAATATTTCTCTGAAGAACTCAATGTAAGTCCCTTTTTGGTATCCTTCAGAATTTTGTTAGTGTAAGCATATACATATAATGATATATGTATAAAATTATTTTTGATTAATTTAAACCTAGACACATCATCATTGTATTGCTCTTATGAGATATTTCAATTAGATTTTCCAATTATTATTGGTGCCATGATTGAATTTTACTGATTTCAGGATGTTAAATATTTATAGAGACATCTACCTGTCTTTTACTTGAAAAGCTTTCTAGTTGTTTGTTTTAGGTGTTCTAGGTAAACATTCACAAAATTTTCTAACAATGATTCATATTCTACTTTTATACCTATTCATTCTTTTGTGTACTTGCTTTGGTTACTATTTCCATTGCAACGCTAATCAGTAATGATGAGAGATACATATATCTTGTTCCTACACAGAGTGCTAAAATATGATGCTGGTTTTATCATAACTCTGAAAGGTCCATCTATTATAAAGCTAATTTATTTTGGAAATAGTCACTTATTACTATTTTATTGTAATGTAGAGTTTTTTCTATTAATATTTGATTATACTGTATAGATAGGCAACAATTCTTATTTTAAATATCAAATATTACCAAATACCGTACTAAGGAGAGGTTCATAATATTTTTCTCTTTTAATGTATTAATTTTTTTTCTGGTACCAGGGATTGAACTCTTGACCTTGTGCTTGCCAGCCAGTCACTCATGCCGCTGAGCTAAATCCCTGGCCCCCAATGTATTAATGTTAAAGATTTGATAGAATATTCTTTTCATGCCATGTAGTCCTGAAGTCTATAGGCTGCTGGGAATGGGAAGAAGGTGAGTATGTCTGGTTGACTGGAACTTCTTTATATTTACCATATAAACTATTCTTTTTATATTTTATAACTTTATTTGGGTTAGTTTTGTGATTTTGGGGGGTGAATAATCCAAATACATATAAAATAAAGTGCCTGTAGGGCACAGATTTTTTTCATTTATCTTATTTTTTAGCTTATATATGGGCAGAAACATGTTAAATAAAGATTCCACACTAATTTCTATTTCTCTATGTATTTTACAAGTTTTTAAAAAATTATTGTTCTTCTTAGTTAAAATGTTTTAAAATTATTTTTCCCAGAAATTTTATGTGAAACACAGAATTACTCTAACTACTATATCTGGAATCCATAATACACCAATTCACAAGACACAGAGAATATAATTGTTCAGTAGCTGATGCTCTTTTTTAAGGTGTCATTATGAATGCTTTGGATAATTCACAAGGGAGAGTGATTCCAAAGGCCAGGAAATTTAAAAAAAAACTTCATCTTTCTAATTTTAATTTTCAGATATTCAGGTAGTTAGTTTTGTGTGTTACTCAACTTTGAAAGCCAACCTAGCTCTCTTCACTGACGCCCCCCTCACACCTGTAGACTAAAACTCAGTTGACAACGTGCTGGACAGTGTAAAAGATCAATAGCTGAGTAGTACACAAATGGAAAGCATAGGAAGCTAATTATGAGTTCATCCGAACCCATTTAGACAAGAAGCTAAGGAATGTCTCTTAGTAGTAACCTTATTCAATGTTGATCACAACTTGATTAATTTCCTAGACTGCTATTTCTATTTATAATCAGCTTGGCACAGAAATCAAGTCAGTTGGTTTTCTTCTTAGGCTTCTTATGATTGCATCATTGATGTTCTAGGCAGTAATTTGTTTGTAATAAGACTGTATTTGATAATGACTCCTTCTTGAGCATGTTTGCATTGGAAGTCATCATTTTGGTCAGCTTTCTTTCACTCCCTATGATTGCCACATTATATGTGATCTTCCTCATTGTATGGACAGATTGGCTGTTACTCACCTTTTTTGCAATGCCATTGTTTCCCCCACAAATTTGCTAAGCAGTAGGAAGGTGTGTGACAAAAAAATTATGTCTTTCCTGAAGACCAATTATACCAAATTATTGTCGCATTTAATTGTCACTGTACGAAAAGATGAAATCCAGAATCTCTTGTTGGTTTCCTTATTTATGCCATCAAGCTTCCATCAACCCACTCTCAGGCAGGAATTTACAGTATTTCTTGTGAAGATTTCTTTGCATAAATATTTTCTTTCCTAATTCTGATCCAGATTTTCTCCTTTCTTTTTTATACCCTATTTCTCAAACTGAAAATTCTCTTCTACCTTGGCACATTAAAAATATTTCAACAGATGTTGCATGAATCGCGGTATGTTTTGTTTCTACACAAGAAAATTGGCTGAGAAAGTGAGTCTCTGTTGATCTGCATTAATGCAGGCACCATCAATACCTTCTCCTGAGGAGTACGCCCTCCTGTCAGCACAGTAAGCTAGCTGTTGTGAAGATATAAATTATTCCATTCCATGTTTCTTTTATACACTTCCTCTATCTGGTCAAACTATACAGCAGCTGCTCTGGTCCTTTCAATGTAAATATCTAAAAATGTTGCCACTGGATTTGTTTAATGTTGTATTAGTTTTATTATTTTTTCATTTTCTTCTATATTAAGGCACATTTTGCCTACCTTCCTTTCGTGGGCATTTGACTTTTCTAATGAGAAAACACAGTCCCTGAAAAAAAAACCCTGCTTCAAAATTTCCCCCCATCAAAACTTTAGAAAACTTGATGATAATATTTATAATTCCATCTGTACTTAGTATTTATATGATTATGGCAAAGGTTTTGCAATTTAAGACTATGTGTAGGGAACAGCTAAATAACTGCATAAACATCATAAATTGAATTTTGCAGATGTTCCATCAGCTTAAGTCACTGAGCATCCACACGATTACACAAATTATCTTACATCACACAACATATTTACTCACTTTCTGCTCTCTGCCTAACACTCAGTTACCACTTCAGAAATACAAAACCGTAAGATTCTTCTTCCAGTGTCCAGTTCTTAGGGAGTGAGACACAAATAAATACATGATGAAGAATTAGAGAATTATACTTTTTTTACATTTGCCATAAAAAATGTACACTATAAGAAAGCAAAACTGTAACTTACTTTCCCCCAAATATGTTATTTACTAGTTTTGGGATGACTGCCCTTTTCACTGTATAAACAAGGAATAGAATATAAAACACCACTCTTCTTTGCTACATTAATATTTTCTATATGATCAGTGCTGAACAAACACTGGGTGGATGGTAAGCTTACTGAATCAAGATCATAATGATCTAAATGTCATTATGTAACTGCTGATAAAAAATTCTATAAAGGTTTATTTAAATGCCATTCACAAGATCCATTTTAAATATATAAATTAAAGTTTTTCTTTCATCTCTGTTTTGTGCCATTCTATTAAGTCCATTAAAATAGATTCCCTAATGTAAATATTTTATCTTTAAACAGATGCTTCATAATCAAAATGGTAGCCTCATCTTAGGGCCAACTCAGAGATTTCAACTTAACAAAAATTAGTCTTAACCTGTTCTTGAGAGTTCAACAAAAATTATTATTAAACAGAGAGGAAGCTCTTAAACAACTATCAGTTTTTTCCTTTGTGTAAATGTATAGAATTTCAGCCATTAGCTAATTCATCTATGCCAGAAAACACTAAGAATGTTGGGAGAATAGAGGTACAATCTTTAAGCTTTCCAAATATGAGATGTAATCTATTTGTCTCATTAGAAGCTATTTTCTCATTATCTGCCTTAAATCATTTGAAAATTTATGGTGCCAGTGATGATTATAAAATGTATAGTAAGACCTTTTATAACAAAATGTAAATGAATCTTGAAGATTAGTCAAGATGCTGGCTGTGTCCTGGCTCAAGTTAGGGTTGCATGGGGCTCATTAGACTGCAAGAGAAAACTGCTGTGTTTCAGATGGTTTCAGACAGAAACCCTAACCACAATAGGCAGTCTTGATTCTAATGGAAATAAATTATGGTATCTTATTGCCACAGTGCCAGGATGGAGTTCTTGGACAGGAAGATACACATTTTTCATTCAAAAAATACTGTAAATTAAAACCTAATAAAATATAGAACAGAACCTGAGCTATGCTCAGGCTGTGGGGGGGTTGTATGATTGCCTTCCAGAATAATGTATGCAGATTCAGCAGGACTCAGGTATTGGACTTCTGGCCAACTTCCACGAGCTTGTGGTAGTTCGTTACAGTTGTATCAGTATGGCAAATACATTTTAATTTGAATTTTATCACTTAGTTTTACAGTCAATGAGTGAGTTGCCTAACCCAATCAGAAGTTAGGTAATTTCATATGTAGAAAATTTGTTCTTGATTTCAGATGTACTTTCAACACTGAAAATAGCCTTCAATTAAGATGCTTCTACAAATAGCTATTAATATTATTGAAGAGAAAACTCAAAAACATGTGGTATCAATAGTCACATGAGTGACTAGATATGAGTTCACTCATGAATTCAGGGTATATTTATTTTAAAAATAGCAAAAGTCACCAGTTCTCACAAACTTTATATTCTGATTAGAGTAAATAATCAACAAAAAATTTAAAATTAAGCAAATAAATAATATAGAACAATGTAATTTTAAAATTTAGCTGTGTTGTCAAAAAATAAAAGCAGAGCAGTGTAAAGGGAGTTATGGGTTTAGGGTAGATGGTTATAGTTCTAAATGGGAGATCAAAGTAAGTTTTCTTGAATGAGAAATAGTTTAATATTTACATAGACAAGAGTAAGCCTTGCAAATATCTTGATGAGGAAGTTCTAGGCAAAGGAAGAAGCCAATGCAGAGGACAGAGTCCAACCTGGAATATTGCAGAACCACGAGGAAGTCATGTTGCTGAAACAAAGCGGGGCAAAATGGAGCACTTAGACTGTAACACAATGAATTCAGAGATGTTGCAGGAAAATAAGCTCTGTGGTGACTTGAGAGGACATGTGCTTTTCTCCAAAAGGAGGCCATTGTAAGGTTTTGAGGATAACAATGGCTGCATCTAATTTTCCTTATAAAAGATCAAGGTACCTCCTCTGTATAGAACCAGCTTATCATCCCACTTAGTAGCACACACCAGCCATAACTAAATCCATACTCATAGATCATATTTTCATCCTACTTGCTGTCATCCCTTTGTTAACTGCATTTGAACATTGCCTAGGACAGGAAAGATCCACAAGAAAAACTCTACAAGCATAGGTAAGTAATAGGTATGCATTTGCATTAAAGGGACTATTTCCAAAGATGTGGGCAAGGTTAAATTAAACAACAGTTAGACCTGGAAATTACCTAAAGTTACCACCCTAGGTCCAAAGACACATGGAGAATGGTAATTATTGGAACCTAGAAGTAATTTTGAATGTGCAAGATAGTATATCTGAACATCATCCTGGGGTGTGAGGGGCCAAGCCAGACCTGGACCCCTCCTGTAACCCCCACCATCCTGACAGACCACCCCACAGGACCCAGGAACTCCAGCCAGCCATGCATGACCCTGCAGTCCCAAACACTGTGGTTGGAGACCCTGCCCCGTCACACCTCCCGGACCTACTATTGCTGTTAATTTTTGGCTCTCACACCTCTCCCTAGAACCTTGGACTACAATGGATTAACCATACTGTATCAAAAGAAGACTCAGTAACCCCTCATCCAAACAGAAGAACTCAGCAGGTTTCCATCAGTGAGGTGAGTTTGCCCCTAAAATAAGAATAGAGTTTGCCACCTTCAATGGGTAAATAGGAGCAATAACAAGACCTCCTCTAAAAGTAGGCCATTGGTGAGCTTGGCAAGAGGGTGGGTGAGTCCTTCCTCCACACACAGAACATCAGGTAGGTTGAGGAGGGTGCCAATAAGACCTTGCCCAATCTGGAGAAAATTAAGAGGGCCTATGAGACACCCAGAGACACAGTAGGATCCCACCCAAGACTAACACTATAAACAAGAGAGATCTGGTGACTCTGAACAACTTGAAGACATAATAACAGCAGGAACTAAAGGCTGATTTCCATTAATACTCCTAGGCTTGTCAGCCTAGGAAAAATTCACCCAACAGGCCCTTGAGGGGGAATTCAGGTGAATGGCCTAACTCTTCATTGTAGGACCCAGCAACTGGACAAACATCAAACTTACAGTAGGACCATAAGATACACGATACCAAAAATTGACACTAGTTAGATTGAAGGACCAAATATTAACTTGAAAGGGGAAAATGGCAAAACAAAAAATCAAAATGCAATCTCAAATATCTAGTCCATCAGGAGCAAGTACAGGAGACATTGAAATAGAAGACTTCAAGAATAAGACACAAGAAATCTCTGAAAAGATAGCAAGTGAAATAAAAAAAAAATCCATGAGGCTATAGAGGAAATCAAATTAGAAGTAATCTCTCAGGTAAAGACAGAAATAACAACTTTAGTAAAGGAGTTACTCAGCACAGCTAGAGAAGGAATAGATTTTTTTAAAAAAAACTGCAGGAGCATGGGAAACTGATTGAAACCTTGAATGACTAAT
>PVLA01009941.1:0-69123 GCA_004027455.1 Hydrochoerus hydrochaeris
ACAAGAATGGATTATAGTTATCATAAAGAACAAAAAGGAAAAGAGAGTATTCTAAAGAATATAGCTGCATCTATGTTTGAGTGTGTGGAATTAATAACCATGTTGCTAAAGTTTTAGTTGGATGGATGAGCAAAACTGACTGCAGTCTCACTGTTTGGATGTCCACTTTGTGGACTTTACTTTTGTAACTTGAACAACTGCATCTAAGAGGAAAGTATGTAATTGTCAACTAGTGATTTTTTACTGGTTACTCTTTTGGGTTTTTTTTTCTGTTTTTTTTTTTGTTTTGTTTTTGAGATTTTGTATTGTTTCTACCCTCTTTCTGTTTCAAAATTTTTTCTTTAAGTAAAAAAAATTTTTAAAGAAGCAAGAGAAGGAAAAGAAAGTGCTCTAAAGGAGATAACTGTATGTACACTTAAGTGTGTAGGATTGATAACCACGTTACTAAGTTTTTGTTGGATCAGTGAACAGAACTGTTTGCAGCCTCACTGTTTGAATGTCCACTTTGTATGCTTTAATTTTGTAACTTGAATAACTAGATCCAAGAAGACAGTATGTAATGTATCAAATAGTGATTTCTTACTGTTTATTTTTTTTTTAATTCTGTATTGTTTCTACCCTTTTTCCTGTTTTGCTTCCCCCTCTCTTTAAATAAAATTTTAAAAAAAAGGAAAGTAAAGGTTTTTTTAGCTCTCAGTTTGTGAAAGTTTCATTCCATAGTCTGTGGGGTCCAAGGCAGAGGTGGCACATGACAGAGGGCACCATTATACGGCATCAGAAAGGAGTGAGAGAGAACAAACCTCTTTCTTTCCTTTATATCATATGCAGGCTACATGCACCAGGGAAGTGTGCAACTCACACCCATAATCCCAACATTGGACCATGATTCAGTCACAAACTCTAGCAGCCTGCCTCCATGACTATGTGAGACTTTGGGAGGGTCATCTAGACACAAACCATAACATAGGCATTTCTTATTTAAGTTGAGACCATAATTAATCATTTCAGAATAAGAGAGACAGAAAGAGAATGAGAGACAGAAAGAGAAAGAGAAAAAGAGAAAAAGAAAGAGAAAGATAAAGAGAGAGAGAAAGAGAAAGAATAATAAAGAGATAGAGAAAGAGAGAAAGATTGTGAGAAAAAGAAAAACAGAAAGAGCACACAGAGCTCTCTGCATTTGTGTACTTTCCTAGAGGCTAAGGTACATAAAAATAAGACACAGGACAAAACCCTATGACTAACATTGTAAAATCGTCACATACTGATTGACTGTAAGATTTTCACATGCATGTCATGTGCCATGTACTTGGAAAATGTATCCCTACTGTATCCTTATGAACAAATTACATTTACTTATGGTGACTTTGACCCCTTCCCAGAAACAAAGGCTAAGACTCTGATTGGCCTGGACTGCCAACCAGATAAATAGTTATTTTTAGAAACCAAGTTATCCCTTTAAGTGTGAAGCACATCTCATTCTCAAGGGCCACCCCAGGCAGGATGCCTCTGATCTTGCAGCACCACTCTGCTGCTCAGATGGCTTCCCTTCTGCTTTCTCTATATTTGCCACACTCTAAATAAACTTTTGCTTCCCTCCTCTACCAGCCTTGACTCTCCTATTTTCTTCTAAGAGCCTCAGTTCTCCGGTCTTTGCTGAACTGAGAGCAAGGATCAGAAAAGAGAGAATCACTCAGGGATTGCCTCTTCCTCTCTGAACTCAATGCCCTAAACTCACAATTTCCTGTTACATTATGGGTTCTAACTATTTACACTTCACTTTTGAATGGTTACTTAAGAAAATTATAAACCTTTACAGATCACTTCCTTCCTGTACTCATGTCATAGACCACCTGTTATGAAAATCAAAGACTCACACAAAAGGTAAAACAACTACAGTGCATTGTGGTTCTGAACTTTCACTACTTTATTTTTTAATTAAGATAAATACATATGAAATAGTACTTTTAAATTTAAAAAATGTGTTTCAGTCCTGAAGTTTAGAAAAAAGACACATTTAAAAAGCTTTGTTTAATGTGTAGGCAAAAGTTAAAAAACTTGTTTTGTTTTAAACAGAAGATTATAATTGGAAATCCATTTCTTTTTTATTACAGTGTGATATTTTCTGTGTTATAGTCACATGAATAATCTTATGATGCTTTTGAAAATTAATTGATTTTTGGTTCAGCACTGACAAATGAAGAGTGTATTTTTAAAATAAATAACTAAAGGATATTTGTGGGATGCAGAAATTAACTTATCTCTTGTGTCTCTTTTCATTACTTATCTCTTTTATTTTATCCTTTCTTATTTTACAACAATATTTATGTACAGTTCTAAACATTTGTCTCTCTGCAATCCATCTGTTACCCAGTTGCCTAACATAAAATTAGCATATTCAGGAATGTTAATGGCAATAAAGTTATCCAATATTCCTTTGCTTCCATAGCTACAAAAAGAACATTTATCAGCTCATTTCATCATGTGCACATTAAAACACTTAAAACACTACCTATGAGTTCTCTATAAATCTGATCCTTTGGCACAAGATTCCTGATAATCATAAATGTAAAGTCTCCACATGGTCACTGAAAAGAAAGAGTCCAATGTTTATTAAAATTTCTGTTTACTTTGAAGTATTTCACTAATGGAAAAAGTCACAATAAAGATTTCCATAAATTTTGGTAACAGAGGATAGTATAATTATAGTAAAGTCAACATGCCACTTGAGCTCACAAAGGAAAAATCTCACTAAGATTCTTTACCACAGTAGGATGAATATGGTTGACAATAATGACTTATGTAAACACAGGAAAAGAGAATTTTGTAGGTTTCCAATCTAAAGAAATGATACATGATCAGTATGCCCATCATCCTGATTTGATCATTACACATGTATACATGTATCAATATTTTACACTGCTTAAGTATATGCCCTATGTCATTATAAATACAATTATTAAAAAATAGTAAGTATACAAATTGTATTGAAGCAGTAATTGATAGATATTGTTGTACAATGATAAATACTTTTCATGGAATTATTAAATTATAAAATAAAAAGTATTCATTTCTTCAGTAAGTTAAATGAGTTGCCAAAAATATTTAATACCACTCTATACCCTTTCCTAATAAGGTTAAAATAGAAGTTATTTTAGAACATATGTATATACATTTATAGCAAGTTAAAAATAAAATAGAGATATATTTTCACTAAAATCAGGGACAAAATAATAATTTTACTTCTACTGTGATTTAAGATTAATTTTTTATTTATGTCTGACAAGTACATTTAATGATGAGGCCAGTGCATTGTGCAAGCCTGTAACCCCACTTAGGAAAACTGCAAGTTGAGTCCAGCCTGAGCAATATGAAGAGACCCTGTCTCAAAAGAAAAAGGTGAGGAGAATGGAGGGAGAAAAGAAAGGAGGAAGGGAGGGAAGAACAGAGACAAACAGGGAGACTTAGGTGATTCCTAAAAGTTACAAAGGATTATAATGAAATTTATGGGGCATTTTACCTGCAAATGAAAGTTAAATTGGAAACGTTTATTATTCCAAAGTAGCAATGCAGTTTCTTGACATTATCATATTTCCAACACTAACTGTTACAGAGTGATTATTTTTGAGTATGAATTTTAAGGATGTGCAAGCAAAATAACCCCACTATATTCTGATAAGTCTTAATTCTAGATTCAATATAGGTCTTTCTTACCCTTCATTTCCAAATTAATATTCACATTAAATAGAACTTAAGAATTTATGTTCTGCACATAGCAAGAAAGGAAATAAATTAACGCATTGATCAATGAATAAAAGGTCAAGAAACAAACATCATTCACAGTAAATCTTGCTAAGGTACCTTTTGTTGTAGGCTGTATTTCAATTGCATTAGACAGTCCCATGGCATATATCATGGAATTTATAAAGAAACATTGTTAACATTTGTGAAGAAAATAAATGATCTGGGTTCTATAGAAGACATTTAAAAGTTAAGGTATTTCATCAGTATATCAGAGCCCCATATAAAACTTTTCCTCTCCTCCCCACTCAAAATAATCTACTTATGGTAAGATAGAGGCCCTGAGAAATGGGAAAGGAAGTTAGTCGAAAAGCTAGAGCTGAGTACTGGAGTCTAGTGGGTCAGGCTTCAAGAGACCCCAAAGTGGGGCCTGTGGCGGCTGGGATCCAGGGGGTGTCAGGCAAGGATGCCAACTGAACCCTTGTGAGCCCAGCCTGCTGAGTGCCCATCCAGAAAGACTCCTGACTTATTTTCTCTCACTTTTTACTTGAAAATGAAGAATATTAGAAAACTATTCTAGGTGCTTGCCTTTAATATGAAGCTAACAGTAAAATCTTGATATATAGAATTAAACTCTTCTGAACTGTATACACTTATCCATTTGCCAATACCTTTTTGTGTCATCCTAGAAAAAAATAGTCAGTTAAACAGGAAACAGTAGAGATTTATACTGTTTTGACAATATCTAAAATTATCAGAGAGTATGCTTTCCATGCCCTCTGTGCAACCCAATAGAGCTAAGTGAATTAATTTGCATAGTGAAATATGGGAATTTATTATTAATATGTAATATTTCATGAGAAGTGTTAATATTATAAAAAGGTTTTCAAATATGTCATATTTTAATTATAGTGACTAATTGTATTTTCCATTATTTGAAGAGCAGTCAATTTAATTTATTCTCACCATGTAGGCTGTAAAAATACACCTGCCACTACCTATAATTTGCATACTTCAGTATGTGTTCTCAGTACACAAATGGTAGAACAAATTCTACATTGATACTCTAAAATGTAAAGTTTTTGTATCAATATTAGAAATGACTCTAGTCATCCCAAAGGAGTAAAGAGGAATATAGAAAGGAGAATAAAACAGTGAAAAAAACTTCAGATATAAAGGAAAAAATTAAGGAATTAAAGGAATAAAGAAAAAATTTCAAGTGTACAAGAAGACATCATAATAATGAAAACATGCTAAATTGAATATCTAACAATTTTGTATCGTTACTTATTATTACACCATTTATTTATCCTATTAAATATGTTTGCTCTCTAGGCCTAGCCAACTAAGGGAAAATTGAAGCATTTTTTTTTTTGCTAAAATTTTTCAATTAAAGCACAAAGCTGAACTTCATATACAGCATACTACTTTTAAGCAATTTTTAACTATATAGAGGTCAATGTTTCCTAGAATTAATCTGTGATTCTCTTAGTTGTTTATTGAGTTAAATAATAAAGAACACAGGAGTACAGGATGTATTCTAGCTTTCTTTTATTGCTTATATGTAGCCTCTCTTTCTGGTCATTTACTTACTTCACCTAATTTAGAATCACTGAACACAAAATCATACAAAAACTGCTATTTTGTAACCTATTGGGAAAAAATTGTACCAAATATATTTATGTCCACTTGTATTTATTTTTATCTGCAAAACCTGTTATAATAACTGTTTCTTACAATAACTGTGTTTCAGCATTCCTTCAGCAACTGCCATCCATGGCCCTCACCATAGATTTCAATCATATTTCCAGATTTTGGAAGTTGTGAATATATATCATCTCTTTTATTTATAATCATCTTTGTTTCAGATTTTATGTGCACATTAAGTTTTTAATTCTTTTGAATAAATATATAAGACTAAAGTTGGTAGGTCTATGGTAAGTGTTTGTTCCATATTTTAAGAAATTATCAATGTTTTCTCAGTAGCTGTAGCTATTTACAGTCTTATCAGCAATGAGAGTGTCTATCCCTCTACACTGAACTAACATTTGACATTTTTAGTGCTTTATATTTTATAAAATAATAATTTTAACAAGTGTGTACTGATATTTTATTTTATTTTCCTGTTAATTTGTATCTCTGTGCAGGCTTATGAGCTGAGCATCTTTTATAGGCTTCTTTGCCACTCACATACATTCTTTCGTAAAGTTGTTGACTTTTCAGTACTTGTTCATATTGAGTGTATTCTTTTCAGGAGGTATTTGACTTGCAAGTAATTTCTCCCAAACTATTATTTGTCAGAGTTTTCTACAGGTTTGATTCTAAGCCACAAAAGGGTTAAAATTGCCCTAATAAAATAGATATAAACATAAGAAGAAAACTGAGGAGGTTTGTGGTAGAAGAAACACTTGTAGTAAGTAAATTTTCAGATGTATATGACATACAAAAATAATGATGTCAAGCAGGTATTTGAGTATGTGAACCTTCATTTATGGCGGAAAATGAGGGTTGTGAAGAACAATTAGCAGTTATCAGAAGCATTAGATCCTGACCAAAAACCATAAATTCAGTTCTTGTACTTTAATTATGTATATACAAAGAGACCTAATGTATTGCAATGATTGTAAATGTCATTGATATACTTATTTTCCTAGTTAAAGACTATTCCTATGAAAAGCTACATTCCAGGTTACCAAATTCCAATTCTTTTGTAAAAGATAATCATGATGTATGTTTTGACTTAAGTCAAAAACTCTGGAACTTTTCATTATCTTCTCTTTGTATATAATATTTATCTTTTAGTATAAATCACTGTAAATTAATTCTGTGTTGTAATTCTGTGTTTAATTCTGTGTTGTATTCCACTCTTATAATTCTAACTTAGGAGCAAGAAGTTTCATTAATTAAACAAGAGAACATAGGTTTCAATACAATAAGATTTTTGCAAGTTGTCAACAGCTAAATAATAAAACTTCAGTTTGGCAAGACTTAAATCCCTCTTTCCCAACTAAGGATATTTTATGCATGTTCAAATCATGAAAATTTATCTTTACTTGATATCTAGGACAGGGCCCTTATGAAACTTCCAGTGAAATTTCTGAAAAGTTGCAGCTGTTTACTAAGTTCATTCGTCAAGATGGTACCTGAAGAAAAAGCTACTCCACAGCATATAGAAAACTCCAAATTAGCAGCACAGTTTGCCAAATTTTAATTGACTTACACAGTTTTCTCTTTCAGATTCATTTTCTTTCCTTTAACATAATTATTATTAAGTCTATACTACCAGAAAAGTCTCTAATGACTCATCGAGGGTGTATATAAATTTTCTGTCCTTAATTCTACCTCTGAAACTTAGTCAACCCTTTTTGTGTATCCAACTCTCACCTTTTGATTAAAATACATACAATGTGTAACTGTTTCGTGTACCTTTGCTTTCCTTTGAATAACAGCCAGCTTCATCTGACACCATTGTGGTATAATATGTCAGATGATTCTTGTATGACAGGACTAAAGCACTAAATGACATTTTAGTTGGTGGAAAGACTGCCTGTCGCTTTCTCATATGCCCACAACACAGCAGAAAAGCAGATTTCGGCAGATTTAAACTGATTGTGCTCACGGACTATGACGTCATTGGCATCTTTGGCGGACAAGTGACTAAAAAGGGAAAATTGCTGAGAACTCAAAACTAAGGCAATTTTCCCTCAGTGATTAAAAATGTACACTTTACCGGGGTACTTTCTTGTTACTGAATTAGGTCTAAAAAAAAAAAAAGCTATTTTAGAACAAAAAGCTATTTTAGAAATAGCTAAAAAGCTACTTTAGAATTCTATGGGATGTTTGTGCTCTGAAAAAGAAATGCAAATCAACTAAATCACTTGAATTTCAAAAACTAAAATCCTGTTGACCAAAGCTTGCTTTAGATATCATCTCACTATTTTAATCAATCAAAAGTTATTATGTCATATACACTGCCTCTCTTCTAAAGTAGCTCCCAATCTGTCTTAAAACAGATCATCCAGTCCAGATGCTAAAATCCTACCATCCTCTACCTTCACTTTTTGACAAGCTGTTAAGAATCAGTGAAGATATTCTTCTTTATTATCCCTCCAAACCTAACAAAGTAAGCTGAGTTTCTTTAATAGCACTTTCCAATGCTATTTTACTAAGCAGCAATTTGACCAAAGCTATAAATACATGAATTTATAATGTATCACTAAAATATCAAAAAGTACCCAGAAAAAATTGGGAAACAACTGCTTTCTCAATAGGTACAATAAAAATAAAATGCTTAAAAATAATTTTCATGGGAGAAAAATTGGTCCTATATAGATAAGGCAATACAAACTTATTAAATGCCATTAAAGAAAGTGTCAACATGTGAAAAAAAATGCCAGGAATATTTCACAAGACATGTATTCATTTCCCCCAAATTATCAAAGGAGCTATATAATTCTAAAAGGTCACAATATTTTTCTTTGTAATTCTGTAAATGTGACTGTTAGATGATACAGAAAATATAAAATAAAATATGAATAAGTATACTTGTCCTACTTGGTAGCACATTTACCACTATATAGGTAATAGCTACCTCTAGATGTATTGTTGTGATTATAGAAGGAAGTATTCTCACAAATTACTGGTGGATGTAGCTTCTTTGCAATGCAGTGTGGTAATATCTATTAAAGTTAAAAGTGCATATACTCTTTGGCTCAGCAAACTTCCTCTTGGGAATCTTTCTCATAGAAATAATAGCATAATGGTTACAAGATCATATTTAGCACAGAAATTCTTACAGTGGCAAAAACCAGAGGCATAGGAAATACACATAAAAAATGTCTAAATGACTTCAAATGTACATCAAGAATATCAGACAATAAAAAGAATATATTAGGACACTATGTCTCCAAGAAGTTACATCTATAAAACAGTTGAATGTACATGCATGTTATGTACATATATTCTGTATATATAGTATGAAAATACATATATAATTCTAAAAAATATATAAAATCATGACACATACACTGAAATTCTGTAAATAATGACCAAAAGCCCCTTGTATAAAAATGTATAAAAATTTATTCATGTAAAATTATGGTTATGAATAAAACTGTTATGTGTACTGATGAGGGATAGAGGAGCATGAGGAAGAAGGCAGAAAAGAGGCCCAGAATTAAAGATTTTATATATATATATATATATATATATATATATATATATATATATATGCATATATTATGTAAACTAATACATATGTGTGTTAACTATGCACAAAATATTTAAAAATTATTTATGGAAACAAAACACAATCCAAACATATCAAGGAAGAGTTTTTTAGATACCTATACCACCACCTTAGCCCTAACATAGATAAATAACCTACATGTGTATTCTATGAATTTTCCACATGTAGATAATTGTGTTTTCTTACCTTTTTGTTTTGTGAACTTGATTTTACTGTTACATTTTGATGAGTGGAAAAAGGTGTTTAGAACTTTTGTCTCAACAAGTTTTGTTGGAGACCTGGAAAAAATGGGCAGATCTGTGTGGGTCAAGATGAAAACAAATCCTATAGAAATATAAGGTGTTGGGATATGAAGTCTTTGTTAATTATAGTGACAGAAACAATCAACATGAACTAATGTTATTCTATATTTCTGATTCGTTTATTCAGTTAGTATTTAATGAGAAATTGTAGGCTGGGGATATAACTCAGTAGCACTGTGACTGCCTGGCAAGTGTGAGTCATGAGACAGAGAAATTGTGTTATATGGAACCAGGATGCCTTGCTCATGGATTTTCCATTGTATTGGGGAAAACCAAAAATTGTGTGTGTACATGTGTGTGTGTGTGTGTGTGTGTGTACATGCAAATAGACACTCAATTTTCTCACCCCAGTGCTGGCAAGAGCTTTCCAGGAGGAAAAAGGAGAAGAATAAATGACAGAGTAGAAAAAATAATCAATGGACTAATAACATTACTTCAGGTTTGTACTGAAAAGATATCTGTTCTGTTATAGAAAGGAAATAGATAATATTGCAGGACATATAAATACAAGGGGAATCCATTTGGCTTATACTTCAATAAATTTAAAGAAACTATGTTGGTTTGGGCCAGTATGGGTCAGTGATGCAGAAAGGAATGAAGATAATTTTAAAATATATACAGGAGACAGAAGAGAGATGGCACCATAGACGAACATTAGGCTTCTCATGTGTGAAAATGGATCAATCTTATCACTGCTAAGCAACACTACAAGCACAGCAAGAGAAACAATTATATAAAGACCATAAATTTGACTTTTGATATGTACATTTTGAAGGCTTTTTATAGCTTTCATATGTATATTTATGGAAGCAGGAAGTAACTGGGAACCTTAGTATGATAACTCAGTCTAATCTACTAAAAGCGTTTGGTAGTCTAAGCTGGACTCCTTCATCTGTGTACAGTGACCTACAGGTACAGGTCCGCAGTGCCTCCAGTTGTTGTCAGGAAGCTGTCTGAGGCACCTAAACTGTTATGTAAATGGTCTTTCATTCTTCAGCAGAGAGTTATAGGTTGTTTATGAAGCGGCTCCTTTCCAGACACTGAGCATGAATTTGCATAGCACATTAACTTCTATACAATTCTACTGAACAAAGCACATCATCAATTATTACAATTCAAGACTTGGAAAACTTCTATTAAATATTATGACAAAGACTTTGAAACCTATTTTTTCAACAAGTGGGAAAAAGACCCTGTTCCTGAATGAGGATTCTGCAGTCATATTATAGAATGGTGTAGGTACAGAGAATGGTAATAATTTGTTACCATTTGCTACTGCTCCTTACCTACTTTGAAAGATGATCATATGTTAAAACCATTTTCAATTTACTTACTGCTAAGTTTGCATCCTCTTACTTTCCTATAACATGACCACGTAGTCAATTACATTCCAAGTACATGTGCATGATAAGATAAAGGAAAATGTGTCCAGTAATCTTAGCTACAGTCCATACTTTCACATAAATATGCACCTACTTCTCATGATAACAAATGTATACACATGCACTTTTGATTTAATATAGTAATTTAATAATCTGGCTATAAATCATTGATGTAATAACTAGGTTTTAAAAAGATAGGTTTCAAAGTCTTCTTCATAATGTTCAATATATAATCCATCAGTTTTGCAAGTCTTGAATTGTAATAGCCGATGATGGTTCTTGATCACTAGATTATCAATCTTTTCACTGTCTCAGCTCTTCCCGTGACATGACTACAGGGTGTTGCCTGGGGCTGGTTGTACAAGGTGTCTCTAGTGCAGTGGGTATAAATGCCCAACTGAGGAGGTGAAGGGCCAGAAGTTCAGGCTGCTCTTCTACATGACAGGCTGTGTGGCTATGGACAGAATAATAAACCTAGAGGCAGGAATGTCCAGAGAAAGTTACTGATAGGGCTTGAGAGACTTCTGAACAATTGTCCATCAAATTCTAAAATATATCATTATAGTTTAATCAGTTCAGGCTGTCAATCAGGTTGACAAATACTTTTTATGGAAAATAAAAATATATGGCAACAAGAATTCACCTGAAACTATTACTGAGTGGCCGTTTCCAGCTATATACCAATGACTTCAACATGGTTGAAAGCTCAGAAAAAATAGAGACTGCTAAACACAGTATCCCCTGGGCTTTCACTCTATAACTTTTACAAAATCAGAAACCAGTAAGCATACATATAAATGCTCCACTTTCAAATAATATCAGAGAGTAATCAGAAACCAATTATTATGAAACAATGCAGGAAGGTGAAAAAGCCCTTCAGACAATAAGAAAATGATTGAAAATGTTTGTTTGGTTTTGCTTTTTTAGAATGACAATTGGAACAAATGTACGAGACATGAAAATTTCACTCTTCTATGTGAGCATTTTTATAGAAGGCAGATAACAATATGATATAATTGAACAATAATTTTTGAAGTCAAGTAATTCAGGAAAATGAAAATGTGAAAATCTACACTCAAAATTATTTCTTATGCTGTGTACTTCAAACTGGGTCCAGCAGTGGTAATTGCTTGTAATAGAGGGCATGTATATTAATTCAGATTTTAGCTATGTATTAATCACATATACATTTTTTCTAGAAAACAATTTAGTCTTGACATAAATAACCTTTACTGAGTTTTTTTAATAAATGACATTCTGTGGACATCTGTTATAACAGAGTGAATAGTGATGCATTTCAGTTTTAAAATATATTACTCTATTTTATACATTTAATATAATGCATAGGTCTCAAATCAATGTTTTTTAATTATTCAAATAGGTAATGTCAATCAAATCTAATTTGTATACTTTCATGAATAAATAAATCTTAGATATTTATTTGGAGAACTAAAGGATATATAAGAGGTTGAATAAGTGCTCTCTTCCTTTCCACCAAAAGACACTTACATCTTAATTTATGAAGCCTATAAATGTTATTGTCTGGCAACAGGAACTCTGTAGATCATACTGACTTATGAGTCTTGAGATGAGGAGCTGTAAGTGAAAGCCCCAGAATTTGAAAAGAGAGACCAAAGTTCCAAAGTGGGGAAGGAAATGTGAGGAAAGAAGACAGTACTGACTGACTGACTGACTGACTGACTGACTGACTGACTGACAGAATGAATGGATAGATATATAGATACATCTATATCACAAATACATATGTGAGTATTCTAGGTTTTACACATATATGTGTTGCATTGTTTGGCTAAGAAAACACAGAAACAATGACCCAGTAGTAGTCCAACTCTTGATATAGGAACATTATTCTCCACTGAGTCACCCAGAAATCTTGGAGAAATGTCTGATTCTAAGATGTCAACACATGCTTGTAAACCCAGCAATCAGCAGGATAAAGAAAGAGGATTTCAAGTTCAATCCCAGCATGGGCAATTTAACAACATAATGAAGCTCTGCCTCAAAATAAATTTTAAATATCAATAAAATTGAGTAAAAATTAATAAAAATTGAATATGTAGCTCAGTATGAAGGCCCTTCATTTTGGTTCTATCCCAAGTACTGCCAAAAATGAAATAGAGACACTGGAATATTATTTTAGCAATAACCAGTAAGAAGATGCTCAGCTGGCAGCCAGTGTGAACAGAGAGATCTAGCCAGCTATGCCTCCACTTTCCAGCTGTGACAATCAGAAAGCTTGCCTCCTTAGGGAATCCAGCGCAAGTAGAGAGACCCAGACAGATACACTTCCACTTAACAGCCACTGCCATCAGAAGGCTTGCTTCCCCTGGGCAACCAGTTTGAGCAGGGGCATGCAGTCAGGTAAGCCTCATGTACCTGTAAACCACCATTGGAGACCTTTGCTTCCTTTGGGCAGCCAACACCCATAGGAAGAATCAGAAAAACACCTCTGTGTGTCTGCCACCATCGGAGGAGTCCTGGTATGGGCTCACAGGATGACAGAAGCAGCTCCAAATCCACAAATCTCTGGCCATCAGGGAAACCCCAATGTAGCTACATGAGTCTGAAGAAGCCTACTCCATGGCCTACTAACTCTCTGTAAGCCTGGGGTCAGAGAAACCCAGGTGCCTATCCCATTCCCCTAACTGCAGAGGGGCAGCCAATATGAGAAGTGCCTGGGATCCCACAACCAGCTTGTTGGGAGGAATCCAGGAGAATGTCAAGACAAAGAAGCAAAAGGCAATCTCAGACAACCAGCCCTCACAGAACAAGTCTGGGAGATATAGTCATGGGAAAAAATGGAAGCCACACATCTGAAATCTCTGAGAGGATAGCAACTGAAGTAAAGAAACAACTTCACAGGACTGTAAAAGTAATCAGATCAGAAATAATGTCTGAAGTGAAAGAAGAAATCACAACCATAATAAAATAATTGCTCAGCATTTCTAAAGAAGACATAGGTAAAAAAGAGGAGCATAGGAAAATGATGGAAATCTTGGATGCACAATATAGAAACAATTTCAATGCATGTAACAACTCAAAGAGATAACCAGGAAATGAAAAAGCCAATCAAAAGCTGACAAAACCACTTGAAAGAGATTCAAGGTAGACTTCCAGACCTTGAAGACAGCATCACAGCTAGAGATCATGAAAGCAAATATCTCTTAAAAATAACAAGAAACCAGAAAATAGCAATTCAACAGCTTCAAGATGACTCAAAAAATTATTTAAGAATGATAGATATCAGTGGAGAAGCAAGGGTCAACACAAATGAAATAAAAAAGCTATTTATAGAAGTGAGAGCAGCAAACTTCCCAAACATGGGGAAAAGATCTGACATTCAGGTAAGCGAGGCATATTGAACTCCAGCTACCATAACCAAAGTAAATCTACACCCAGACATATAATAATCAAGACCCCATAAATTCAGCACAAGAACAGAATATTAAAAGCTGTTAGAGAAAACAAACAGATCATCTGTAAAGGAAAACCAATCAAAATCACAGCAGACTTCTCAACACAAACCATCAAGTCAAAAAGAGTTTGGATTAAAGTGTTTCAAATGCTACAAGAAAACAACTTTCCAACGCAAATTGATGTACCCTGTAAAACTACCATTCAAAATTATTGGAAAAATAAGATATTTCCATGATAAAGAACAAATGAAGGAATTCATGACCACCAGACCATACTACAAAAAGTGCTAAAAGATGTTCTAGAGAGAGATAAAGATGACCATGGTTCCAAGAACAGCAGCAGATCAGGATTGCCAAATGCATGCTGGTTGTAACCATTAATGTAGATGGCTTCAATTCACCAACAAAAAGAAACAAAGGGAGATTGGATCAAGAAACAAGATCCATCAATATACTGTATACAAAAAATACATTTAATTTGAAAGGAAATTCATAGGCTGAAAATTAATAGAGAAAAAATAATTGATCCATATGACAGGAGACCAGGACAAAGAAAAGGTAACTTGCCCACAAACCACAGAATGGATAAGAAAGATGTGGTATTTTCATACAATTGAAAGCTGAGCTAACCAGCTATAAAATAGGATAATCTCAATGTTCTTGTAGATAAATGGATACAACTGGAGATCATGTTCATGGGGAAATGGTTTGAACTAATATGGGTGAACCCTAACATAAAAAAAAACAGTAGGAGTTAGTGAGTTCCAAAAAGCACAATAGATATTATGAAAGTGATAGTGGAGGAAACAGGAGAGAAGGGTGGTAAACACTGTTAATTTCTTATTATCTTGTCTTTAACTCTTGTATCGTTTTTTCAATTTTGTTAGATTTAGTTTTGTTCTGTCTTGTTTTGATAGATTTTACCGATAGTATGGGCAGCTATTTTAAACATAATGCTCTGTATTAT
Organism: Hydrochoerus hydrochaeris; assembly: GCA_004027455.1. Taxonomy (NCBI): domain Eukaryota; kingdom Metazoa; phylum Chordata; class Mammalia; order Rodentia; family Hydrochaeridae; genus Hydrochoerus; species Hydrochoerus hydrochaeris. The sequence goes on from PVLA01009941.1 coordinate 15,075, forward strand.
GGTAATTATTATTGGTTTTCTATCATCTTGTTTTGAACTATTATAATACTTTTATTCTTTTGTATTGATTGGTTTTATTCTGTTATGTTTTACTTGATTTTATTATGTGTAATAGTATGGACAGCTATTTTGAAGAAAACGAGACATTATGATAACCATTGTTCATTTCCTGTTGTCTGGTTTTGAAGTCCTATAATGTTTCCACTCTTCTCTTTTGACTGGTTTTAGTCTGTTTTCTATTATTTGATTTCAATATGGGTGAAAGTAAGGAATGTTATTTTGAAGAAAGTGGGAGACATTATGATAGCGATTATTGATTTCCTATTATTTTGTTTGAAATCCCATAATACTTTCATTCTTTTGTTTTCATTGGTTTTATACAATTTTGTTTTGCTTGAAATTTTGCATGTGAAGATATGGACAATTATTTTGAAGAAAACAAGACACGTTATGCTAGCCAGTGCTGATATCCTGTTGTCTTGTTTTGACATTCTGTGTTGCTTATATTTGTTCTGTTTTGATTTGCTTTGTTCTATTGTTTTGTTTTTTCTTTCTAAAATAAAATTTTATAAAAAGATGCTCAAAGAAACAAAGGAAAATATAGCATTTGATTCATAAATATAGAATTTAATTAATAAAATATAGAATTAAATAGCACAAGCAGTAACAATCAAAGAAATAAAAAAGAAATTATTGTTCTATGCAAGGATAAGACTTACAGGACTCTGTCCCAAAGAATTTTAAAGGATGGTTAAATAAGTAAATGAAAAGAGAGAATTCCTCCTGACAGAAATGTTCTGAAACATGCAGAATCTTTCAAATCTGGTAATAAATTTTAGTTTCCCTCATCTCAAGAGTAGGATGAATTTAGCGATTCACATGTAAAAAATATAAAATGAAAAGGGAAGCATAGCAACTTCAAATTGAAGAAGCCCAAACCTACATATAATGATTTGAATATATATACCTTTCAAAATTAATTTTGAAGCTTAATCCTCACTGTTGTTTCATTAAGAAGGAAAGACTTTGCAAAAGAAATTATGGCATAAATGTTCTGTCCTCATAAACAGATTGATGGTTTTGAAATGGCTTCTGGGAACAAGTTTCGGCTTCCTTTGCTCTTTCACCGTGTGAGCACATACCACTCCTCCCCAGGTTGCCCTCTATCATTACTATGGGAGAACATTTGGACGACACTATATAATGAATGATTCCTCCCCAGATGGCAAACTTTCCCTTTTGATTTCTGACTTCTCAGCCTCAAATGTTCAAAAATAGATTTCTACTGTTTTAAAATTTCCCATGCATTTTATTAAAGCAGCACCAATTAATTACAACACTTAGTTATCGAAGTTGACATCATCATGATATATAATATTAACAAGTACCTGTTATATGATTACATGACAAGAGCCTTTCATCTGAATGCTATTTTTTCCTTAAATCCATAATGAAGTCTAATTCAGAGAAATTAGAAGACAACTTTGAAGCAAAAAAATATTCCACAAAATGCCTGTTAAGTACTAATCAAATCTAAGATCTTATGCAAGGAAAGAGGTAGCAACTATAACTAGCTAATGAGACTAAGTGACATGATGACTAATGGAATGGATCTGGGATTTGAAAAGAAGGTACGATTTGAAAAGCTGATGACATCCAAGTAAGCCTTCAGTTTGCTTAATGGTACCACACAATGGTAATTTATTGTTGTGACCAAAATATTTACACATTCAGTTTTCCTGTGCTAGGGGCAAATATTTGATACCCAAAATTTAAAGCAGGAGTGGTTTGGTTTATTTAATTCATGGGTTCAGATATATCAATCCTTGGCCAGCTGTCTACCATGCAGGAATGTTATATGGAAGGAATTAGTGAAGCAAAGTGGTTTACTTCCAGGTTTCTGGGAAGCAGAACATGGATCAGTACCAGAGAGGAAAAGAGGGACCAGATATAGAACCCCAAAGCACATCCTTATGACCCATGCAAAAGTGTACTTTTCTAATCCTCTAAGAAGATTCCAAGCTGACAAGCTCAGTCATCACTAAGTACAAATAATATATGATACATAAATGCTAACATTTAGGAAACCTCACTGAGACTATATAAGAATTATCTGTACTAGTTGTTCAGGAGTCTAAAATTATTACAAATAATATGTAAAGAGGAAATTATTCACCAGTTAATACGCAAGAGCAAAAATGTCATCAAGCACCAAAGATACAATGAGGAACTGCTATCAAAACTTTCATCAGATCAAATCTAACCATGACCTAATAGTTAGGGTGTTTTAGTCATCTACTTATTATGTATATCTTCTTTTTACTTTTTCAAAATTTTATTTAAAGAGAGAAAAAGCAAAACAGAAAAAAGGGTAGAAACAATACAGAAATTCAGAGAGAAAAAATAAACAGTAAGAAATCACTCATTGATAAATTACATATTGTCTTCTTAGACATAGTTGTTCAAGTTACAATATTAAAGCACACAAAGTGGACTTTCAAACAGTGAAGCTGCAAACAGTTCTGTTCAATAATACAATAAAAACTTGGCAATATGGTTATCAATCCTACACACTTAAACATAAATGCAGTTGTATACTTTAGAGCACTTTCTTTTCCTTCTTTTGCTTTTTAAGTCCATTATCTGTTTAGTTATATCCAGTTTCAGTTTGCTCAGTACCTTACTGATGTTTTGTTGTTGTTATTTACTTTTTAATAACCTTATATTATTCTGTTGCTTAGTTTTTGAGTTTCTCCTCATCCATTCCCCATGGATCAACTTTGGAGGAGTTGGGAGTTTCTTGGACATATTTTGTTACTTTTCTGTCTAGTTTTCTAAGGTAGCAAAATACAGCAGAACAAGACAGGTCAGAGCCATCCAAGACAGTGCAGTGAAATTGGCACAGAACCTCACAGCAGGTCATCAGGACAACAGCTATATGCACAATAGTATATCATGTTCTGTTCACATTAGTTGTTCTTTCAATCAGATAGAGCAAAATGGAAGGAAACACCAAACTTTTAAAAACAGAATATTGAGTAGAGCAGTACCATTAATTAGAACTGAGCAAAACAGTGATAAAAATATTTTCCTTCAAAGAGATGGTAGAAGAAAATCCCCCTTACTTGCCACATTGCATATGTTCATCCTCCCAAGAGATACTCAGACCTCCAGCTCCCACTTGCTAAAGGGGGTAGGGGAATGATCCATGTTTGATTCTGATTCTTAGCCCATGCACCAGCAGGCCCATAGCTGCTTACCAGGGTGGCAAGCTGGCTGCCTGTTCTCCCAGCACCCCAAGTTCCTACATGGTGCAGATCTCAGGAAATGCCAGTAATTCTCACCTTGGAGCAGTGGCGGCTTGCGAGGCACCCAGCTGCTTACCAGGGCTGCAAGCTGCCTGCCTATTCTCCCAGCGCCCCAAGTTCCAACATTTTTTTTCTTTTTTTTAAAATAAAAAAGGATAAAAACAACTGTACATAATTTCAAAACATAATAGGAGATTAACACTGATTAATATATTGCATATTAGCTTCAAAGTAGATGTTCAGATTATAAGACATCAGCATGAAAACAAATGATCAAATAATTGAATAATGAAAGAACAAACTGTTCTTTTTGATGAATTAACAAATTAGTAGTATAGTCATCTACCATATATATATATATATATATATATATATATATATATATATATGAATATATGTATACAGACTTACAAGTTTTTCTCCTCTTTCTTTTCTCCTTTCCACAATCCCAGTTGTTCTTTCCTTTTGAAAACTTTGCTTTACTTTCACATTCAGCATTTCTTTTGTAAATTTTGGACCTTAATTACCTTTTCATTTTTTATATTAGAGAGATAACATGATATTTATACATATGAATCTGATTTATTTAACTTATGAGTATGATTTCAAGTTGCATCCATTTACCTGTAGAAGTACCAAATTTATCCTCCTTTATGGTAAAGTAATGTTCCATCATATAAAAATAGTACTTCTTTTTTAACTATTCTGTTGTTGATGGACATTTGGGTTGTTTCTAAAATTTAGATATTACAAATTGTGTTGCTATAAAAATGGGGGCACATATAAGGTTATGGCATGATGTTTTCAGTTTTTCTGGAAAATTACTCAGAAGGGGATAGCTGGAATGAATGGAACCTCCAATCCTAGTTTTTGAGGGATCTCCACACTGATTTCCACAGTGGTTCTACCAGTCTACACTCCCACCAACAGGGAAGAAGTATCCTTTTTTCCCCACAGCCCTGTCAAAATTTCTTAATGTTTTATTTCTTGATGACAGCTATTCTTTCTGGAAAGAGATGAAACCTCAGTGTTTCTCAAATTTGCATTTCTCAAATGACTAGTGATACTGAACTTTTCTTCATATATTTATTTGCATTTGCATTTCTTTATCTGAGAAGTGTGTGCTCATCTCAGATGCCCATTTTTGGACTGAGCCTTTGAAATTTAGAGGACACTGATTGTTTTTCAATTCTTTATATGCTCTTGATATGTCTTTTGTCTGAGGAGCAGTATTTTTTCCCACTCTGTTAGTTTTATTTTCACTCTGTTGGTGATCTGTTTTGACTTACAAAAACTTTTTAATAAGACAATATCCCAGTTGTTGATTTTTTGAAGTGTACTTCTTGTGCAGTTTGTATTTTGTTCATGATCTCTTTGCCTACCCTTTGTCTTCAGCATTTCTACGTACTTTATCTTTCAGTGGATTTAGTGTTTCTGTTCTAATGTTTAAATCTTTGATCCATTTGACTTTGTTTTAGTGGATAGTGATAGACATGGGTCTGGTTTCAGTCTTTGGCATGTAGAAAGCTAGTTTTCCACCACTATTTATTGAAGAGACTATTTTTCTTTCAGTGAACATGTTTAGTCCCTGTGTCAAATATAAAGTGGCTGAGTGTTTTTGTAGTTGTATCTTCATCTTCTAATCTGTTTCACTGATCCTCAGTCTATTTTTTTTTCTTTCCAGTACCATACTGATTTTATCACAGTAGCTTTGTAATATAATTTCAAGCCAGGGATTGTGATGCCTCCTGCCTTGATTTTATTGCTTAGGACTTCCTTTGATATTAAAGTTATCTTCTGTTTCCAAATAAATTTTAGGAAGGTTTTCTCTAGATCTCTGAGGTATGCTAATCGTATTTTGCCAGAATTGCATTAAATTGGTATGACAGTTTTGGAAGTATGGCCATTTTCACAATGTTGGCTCTTTCTGTCCAACAGAAAGGGATATCTTTGCATTTTCTGATATCTTTTTCAATCTCTCTTTTTTTTTTGGAGCACTGTAATTTTCAATATATAGATCTTTTTATATAACTTGTTAGATTGATTCTTTTTAAAAATTTTATTTAAAGAGAAAAAAGCAAAACAGAAAAAAGGTAGAAATAATACAGAATATAAAAAAAATAAACAGTAAGAAATCACTACTTTATAAATTATGTATTGTCCTCTTACAAATAGTTGTTGAAGTTATAAAGTTAAAGCATACAAAGTGGACATTTAAACAGTGAAAATGTAACAGTTCTATACAATGATCCAACAAAAACTTAGTAATATCCTAGATACTTAAGCATACATGCAATTATATCCTTCAGAGCACTTCCATTTCCTCTCAATTTTTACAATGCAATTACACATTTTGGGTTTTATTACTTTTATAGTTCTTATTACTTTTTACACTAGAGACACAATGTGATACTTATATATATATGATTCTTAATGATTTCAGTAATGAAGATAGTTTCAAGTTGTCTCCCTTTACCTATGAAGGCCTCAAGATTATCCTTTTTTATAGCTGAGTAATATTCCATTAAATTAAAATACCACATCTTTTTCATCCACTCTGCAGATGATGGGCATTTTGGTTGTTTCCAAGATTTAGCTGTTACATATTGTGCTGCTATGAACATGGGTGCACATACATCACTGTGATATAATCTTTTCAGGTTTTCTTGGAAAATACCCAGGAGGGAACTTCCAATCCTAGCCTTCTGAGAATTCTCCATACTGATTTCCATAGTGGTTGCACCAGTCTAAACTTCCACCAACAGTGGAATAGTGTTACTTTTCCCACTGCAGCCTTGTCAACATTTGCTAGCAGTTGTTTTCTTGATGGCAGCTATTCTTTCCAGAGTGAGATGAAATCTCAATGCTGTTTTAATTTGCATTTCTTGAATGACCAGTGATGGTGAACATTTCTTCATGTATTTATTTGCCATTTGTATATCTTCATCTGAAAACTATGTATTCATCTCAGACACCCATTTTGGGGGAGGGTCTTTAAATTTGGGGGGCTTGATGTTTTTCAGTTCTTTATGTGTTCTTGATATAAGCCATTTATCTGAGGGGTTGCTGGCTAAAATTCTTTCCCATTCTGTGGATTTTTCTTTTTCACTCTGTTGGTGATTTCTTTTGAAGTGCAGAAACTTTTCAATAATATGTGATCCCAGTTGTTGATTCTTTGAAGTGCTTCCCGGACAGTTTGGTTTTGTTCATAAATTCTCTGCCTACCCATATGTCTCCAAGAATTCTGCCAACCTTATATTCCAGTAGATTTAGTGTTTCTGTTTTAATATGCAGGTCTTTGATCCATTTAGACTTTGGTTTTGTGCATGGTGATATGCATGGGTCTAGTTTCAAATTTGGCATGTGGAGAGCCAATTTTTCCAACACCATTTATTAAAGAGGCTATCCTTCTTCCAGTGAACATGTTTAGCCTCTTTGTCAAATATCAGGTGGCTGAGTGTCTTTGTAGTTGTGCTTGCATCTTCTAATTTTTTTGCCACTAATTTGCAATTTTGGTGCCCTATGGTCAGATATTATGTATGGGATAATTTTAATATCTTTGCAGTTACTTAAGAATGTTTTATAGGGGAGAAGACAAGATGGCCAGTCAGTGAGCAACAATACAAAGCCTCCCAGGAAAACAATTCATATGCCAGAATAAAACACCCTGGAGAGACCCAGACAGAGGGAGATGGATCCTCTTGACACAGGAAGAAATTAAAACATAAAAAAGCTCATCAAATACTTCAGGACTACAACTGAATCAGCTAAAAACTATGGGACACAGTGTTTTTGCAATGACCCACCAAGTTTGCACCAGCTTGAATCCGCGCTGGCAGGCAGAGCTGCCCAAACTCGTTCCCACCGCCACCCACAGGAAGCACAGCAGCGCTAAAGTCAGGGGTTGGTGAGCCCAATGGATAGCCGAGTGAAGGGACCTTGACTGATCCATGGTCAGTGCTGGGAGTGAGACCACCCCCACGGGAAGGGCGCGACCAGGTGGGTGACATGTTGGAATCAGGCAGGAGGAGCCTGAACTGGGAGTGACAGTGACTTTGGTTGGTTGATCCCTCCCCAGAGGAGATTCATGTGATTTGCTTGGACTGGGCCATGTCCCTGGCCAGGACCCATTGAGACATCCCAAATCGATTCCCTGTGCCTAGCATGCACCAACCCAGTAAAGGCACCTGAAGTTTGGTTGGCCCAGTGGGGCAGGCGTACACAGTCAATTTACACTTCAGTGACAAGAGCAGGCAGGAGAGGGTGGAGATCCCTTGCCAGTGTGCTTTGGAGGAAATGTGGCCAACAGGGAAGGGGGCTGGGAACTGCACTGTAACCTGTGTGGAGGAAGCCAGGGCCATGACAGGAGAGAGAGGCAGGAGGAGGCCCCCAGCCCAGAACCCTGACAGCCCTGATCCAGAAGGAAAAACAAGGGAGACTGAGGGCAGCAAACACACAACATCAGACATGGCTTCAATGGACATTAAGAGATATCTTTGGGACCTTGTAGACGAACTCAAAACTGAAATATTAAATTAGGTAAAGCAGGATATGAGTAGAGTAATAAAAGAAATGCTCTCAGGAAGCATCTCTCGGGATGATACAGACAGAAGAAGGGAGGAACACAAAAAAAGGAGAGAAACGTTCAATAAAGAATATAAAGAAAATGTAGAATACATGAAGCAGATTCAAAGAGGCTAAAAGGAAATTAAAAACTCCATTGAAAGCTGGAAAAACACCTTAAAAGAAACTAAGGATAGACTATCAAAACTTGAAGACAAGTTTGCAATGTGTGATCATGAAAGGAAAGATCTCTTAAAAATAACAAGGAAACAGTAACAATACAAAGGCTAGAAGACAAAAAGAGAATCTACAATTTAAGAATAAGAAACATGAACAAAGAAGCAGGAATACATACAGGTGAATGTATTCACAGAAATAATTAAGGAAAACTTCCCAAGCATGGGAAAAGAAAATGACATTCAGTTATGTGAAGCATACAGAACTCTATCCACCTACAACCAAAACAGATCTATACCCAGACATATAATAATCAAGATACCAGAAATTCAATATACAAACAGAATATTAAAAGCCATCAGAGAAAAGAAACAGATTACCTATAAAGGTAAGCCCGTCAGAATCATGGCTGACTTCTCGACACAGACCATCAGATCAGTAAGAGCTTAGAGTGAAGTCTTCCAAGTCCTGAAGGAAGTTGGCCTCCAGCCCAGATTGATGTACCCTGCCAAACTGTCACTAGAAATTAATGGAGAAACAAGATGCTTCCATGACAAAGAGGAACTGGGGGAGTTTGTGACCACCAATCCAACCCTGCAGAGAATGCTGAAGGACATTCTAGAGAGAGACAAAAAAAATACCAGGATTTTAGGAACAGTGGCAGAAAGGCCTCAATGAGTGGGGCAGGCAGTTGAATGAAGGAGAAAACTAAACAAAGGCAGAAAAATAGCATAGCAGAAATGAGGCAGAGAAGGATAACTAGAAACTCTAACATAGATGGCTGTGATACGCTATATTGTTAGTAGTGTACCAGGATTTAAAACCCACATTACTCACACTACTCTGCTTAGGTGTGTTATATTCTCTTCCACTTATTCTACCTGTACTAGATTAGAGGGCACAGGCAGTAATCCTGAAAATAACAGGATATAGTACAGTAATCATCCTTAATTTCCTATTAACTTAATCTAAAGCTCTGTAAAACCTACACTGTTTTACCATGACTGATCATAATTGAATCTGGTTTGTTGGATCCCTGTTTCATATTGATGGATTTTATTCAAAGCTGTTATGATTGATAGTATCAAGTCTGAGAGTATAGGCAACTGCACATAAGATGACAAGATCCACTAGAATATCCACTCTGGTTTGATTATTACCTGCTTTTGAAGTTTTATACTGTCTACAATGTTTTATTTTACTAATATTATTTACTGCTATACTCAATTATACTACTATATTCAATTATGCCTGATGATATGGACATTCTATTGAAGATAATAAGAAACAACACAGTAATCATTGTAGATCACCTTGTACTGTGGTTTTATACAACTTTTTGTTTGCATGTTTTTATAGAAATTTATTTTGTTTTGTCTTGCTAAATTTTGTTTTTCCCTATAATACAGAAAGGATAGACATAAACGTAGAGATTCATGCATGCATAGCTATTTACACTCTCACTGTTTGAATATCTACTTTGTATGCTTTAATTTTGTAACTTGAACAACTATTTCTAAGAGGACAATATGTAACTTATGAACTAGTGATTTCTTATTTTTATCTTTTTTTAAATTCTGTATTATCTGTACCTTTACATGCTTTTGTTTCTCTTTACATAAAAAAAGGGAAAAAATGAATGTTTTATGGAATAATATATGGTCTATTTTGGAGAATGTCCCATGTGCAGCTGAAAAGAATGTGTATTCTGATGGGGCTGGGTGGGACACTCTGTAAACATCTACTAAATCCAATTGCTCACAGGTATGATTCAGTTCTGTTATTTCTTTGCTGACTCTTTGTCTAGTTGATCTATATCTTGGTGACAATTGGCTGTTAAAGACCCCTGTTATAATTGTGTTTTTGTGTATTTGGTTTTTCATGTCCATTAGTATCTGTCTTATATAGTTGTGTGCTCCTGTATGTGGTGCATATATATTTATAATTCTTAGTTCTTCCTCCTGAACTTTTCCACTAAGGAGTATGTAGTGACTTTCTTTATCTCTCTTAATCATTTTATGTTTGAAGTTCACATTGTCTGCAAGTATAATAGTTACCCCTGCTTTTTTCTGGGTTCCTGTTGCATGGAATACTGCTTTCCATCCTTTGACTTTTGATCTATGAGTTTCCTTTTGGGTCAGATGTGTTTCTTGTATGCAGCATATTGTGAGATCATATTTCTTGATACATTCTGTCAACCTACTTCTTTTGATAAGTGAATTGAGGCCATTTACATTTATGGATATCATTGATATTAACTGGCTCGACTTTGCCATGTTATGCTCCAGTTTTTGTTTTCTGCTTTTCCCCCTTATTTAATTGCTTGTCCTACCTGGTCATTTCTTTCTGTTGTTGTTCTGGGGATTGTGGTCATTTTTATCTCTATCTAGAGTTACTTTCAACACTCTTTCTAGGGTTGGCTTGGTGTATGTGAATTTCTTCAGCTGTTCTTTGTCATGGAAGTTTCTTGTTTCTCCATTAAATTTGAATGAAAGTTTTGCTGGGTACATCAGTCTGGGTTGAAAGTTGTTTTCTTCAGGGCTTTAAATATCTCGCTCCAAGCTGTTCTTGACTTGGGGTTTTGTGCTGAAAAGCCTGCTGTGATTCTAATGGGCTTTCATTGATAGGTGAGTCATGACTTTTCTCTAGCAGCTTTTAGAATTCTCTTTTAATGTTGTATGTCTGGGATGTTAATTATTATGTGTCTGGGTGTAGATTTTTGTGGGTTGTGACTGTTTGGCATTGTATATGCCTCATTTATGTGCATATCAGATATTTTTCCCCATGTTTGGGAAATTTTGTGATATTACTTCTGTTAATATTTTAGTTATGTCATTTGTATTGTCTCCTGCCTATTAATCTTATGTTGTTACTCTTGGCATCATCTTGTAGCTGCTGGATTGTCATTACATGCTGCTTTGTTATTTTTAAAAGTTCTAACCTTTCATGATTGCTAATTGCAATCCTGTCCTCAAGGTCCAAAATCCTATACTCAGCTTAATTTAAATGGTTTTACCAGCTTTGAATAGAAATTTTTGTTTGTTGGATGTCTCCTTGAGTTTTTTTTTCATGAATTCTGCTTGTTTTCTATATTGTTTGTTCAAGGTTTCAATCAGTTTCCCATTCTCTTGTACTTTTTTCTCTATTTCTTCTTTAGCTGTGCTCAGCAGCTCCTTTACTAAGGTTGTTATTTCTATCTTTACATGGGAGAGTACTTCTAATTTGATTTCCTCTATAGCCTCATGGAGTTTTTTTATTTCACTCGCTATCTTTAGATATTTCAATGTGTTACTTTTGAAGTCCTCTATTTCAATGTGTCCTGTACTTGCTCCTTGTGGACTAAATGCTTGAGATTGCATTTTGCTTTTTTGTTTTGCCATTTTCCCCTTTTGAGTTAGTTTTTGGTCTTTCAATCCCACTAGTGTTAACTGTTGGTTATGTGTGTTTTGGGGTCCTAATGTAAGGTTGATATTTATCCAATTTCTGGGTCCCACAATGAAGAGATGGGCCAGTCACCTGACTTCCCTCTGCAGAGCCTGTTGGGTGAATTCTATATTTTTCCTGGGCTGACAAGCCTAGTACAATTGATGTAGGTCAACTTTTAGTTACTGGTATTAATTTATCTTCAGGTTATTCCAGGTCACCAAATCTCCCTGTCTATAGTATTTGTGTCGGCTGAGGCCCTACTGTGTCCCTATTGTGTGCCTGTGATTTATCTTCAGGTTATTCCAGGTCACCAAATCTCCCTGTCTATAGTATTTGTGTCGGCTGAGGCCCTACTGTGTCCCTATTGTGTGCCTGTGTGTCCCATAAGCCCTTTTGATTTTCTCCATCTTGGGGGAGTCCTTATTGGTACACTCCTCACCCTACCTGATGTTTTCTGTGTGCAGCCAGGCAAGGGTCACCCACACTCTTGTCAGACTCACCAAGGTCTTACAGTTAATTGGCTGGAGCTTTACTACTGGCCCTATTTACCCACTGTACACCTCTATTTTAGGGGCATACTCACCACACTAACTGGAGCCTGCTGAGATCTTCTGTTAGGGAGAGGCAGTCACTGAATCTCCCTTCAAGGCAGCACAGTTAATCGTCTGTAGTCTAAGGTTCTGGGAGAAAGATGGGAGCTGAAAATCAATAGCAATAATTAGGTGCAGGAGGTAGGGAATGTCCCTGAGGGTCCAGCAGATGTCCTGGTTCCAGGTGTCCAATGGGCATGGCCCAAGGTCCCAGGGCGTCATGGTGTTCCTCAGTGGTGGCTGGAGTCGCACAGTGCCCCAGTTCCTCTCTTGTCTAATTGCTCTGGCTAAAGCTTTCAAAACTATGCTGAATAGGAGAGATGATAGCAATGTGCTTGTCTTGTTCCTGATTTTAGAGTGAAAGCTTTCAATTTTTGTCCATTTAATATGATATTGGCTGTTGGTGTGTCATAGATGGCTTTTATCAGACTGAGGTAGAGACCATCTATTCCAATTTTCTCTAGAGTTTTTATCATGCATCAGTGTTTGATTTTATCAGAAGCTTTTTCTGCATCTATTGAAATTATGTAATTTTTATATTTGGCTCTGTTGATGTGGTATATTATGTTTATTTTTTTACATATGTTGAGCCATCTCTGAATTCCTGGAATGAAACCTACTTGGTCATAGTAAATATCTTCTTTCTTTTTTCCCTGGTGGAATCACTTCTGGAAAGATTGTACAAAGTGTGAAATATAAAAATAATATTGTTGATATGAACATAAAATGTTCCACATGTTTAAGGATTTATTCTGTTAATGATTAAACAAAGTTTTTTTCTGTAAAACTACAGCATTAATTTAATTCACCATTGTGCTAAACATTTTCCTTTATAAAGTTTTGCTCAAATGGCTTTTCTTTAGATTAAAAATACTCTTGAGATTAGTTTAGTAAATATCTCACTTTTCTCCATGATTGAAAGAACTTGCAGTAGTCAAGCATGAATTATTATTAAGTTTTCTATGCTATAGCACGTGGACTTTCCCCACCAAATATTCCCACCTAGTAGAAAAACAAAATTGTTCCCAGTTCTCTAATGTTAGAAGGTGGCATTATGAAAGCACTCAGTTTTCAACTGACTTTTCACTACTACTGAAAGCTAAAATAATATTTGTGAAATGAATTTGAATGGAATTAAGGGCCTCTAATGAATCTTCTAATTTTTTTTTTTTTTGTACCAGGAATGGAACCCAGGACCTCATGCTTGCCAGGCTGGTGCTATGCCACTGAGATACATCCCAGCCCCAAATGAATGAATTTAAATGTATAACTCCAGTCATTACAGCCTATTGGAAAGAAGAAAAATTTCAAAATATTACCTAATCCAGAGAAATAATTTAAAACACTGAATGTTATAAATTCCTAAGTTTATCCTGAATGTTTCATTAAACTAACTTGTAACTAAATCTTAAAATGCTATTTTTTCATCTTGCCAGATTAACAATAGACAGATCTGGACTTCTCATCCTACCACCACTACCTTACCCTTATTTTCATCATGAATATTTTTAAAAGTAGATCCACCTTATGACTTAGCTCTTTTGTTTTTGTTTATTCAAATGAAATGAAATCAGCGTGCCAATTTACTGTTTATGGCACTGTTCACAGTATCTATGATTTGGCATCAACTTTGGTGCCTATCAACAGATGAAGGAGTAAGACCAACAGAAAGACAGAGGTAAACATACACATGCTTCAAGGAAAGAAAAAACAGTATGTTATTCCAACAGATGACATTACTCTCAGTGGGTTACGTTAGAGGATTTTATATGTCACAGAAAACCCACTAAACTGCTGTCCCTCAGAGAAGAAATTGAAAATGCATATGCAGCAATCTCAATGACCAATGTTAACTAAGCAGCAGTCTGCTGTGCTAACAAATATCTTGAAGTTAATGGAAACTACTCTGAGCAACTCTTATAACTGTTAAGGCCAAAGGTAACTTGTATTCCTCTCATGGTATCTCAATAAATTTAGTACAAATATTTATATCAGTTTTTCTTTTCCTGAAGTGTGTGTATATTTTTGGCAGAATCTTTATTAATATTATCTGTAAATAATAATTAAATCCTAGACTTTGTATCAACATGGATATAATTGTATAAGAACCATGCACTAATCGATCATGTCACTGGAGCTCCACAAATGAGCATAAATATAGAACACTGAGTTGAGTGAAAGACATCAGGCACCAAATGCAAGTGTTACTATTTTAGTTATAAAATATCACCCATGTTTTCAAGAAGCGACTTTTTTAAAAGCGACTAGATCACAGAGATCTCTTCACTTAGTGGAATACAGTTATTCAAATCTTACTAAAAAATAAAGTAAAACATAATTTTGAAAATCCTTTAGAGTTAATAGAACTTTTATCTACTTTGTGGGAAGCAAAACTAATATCAGGACTGTATATCCATCAACACACAGAAAAAGAAAACACAGTGTCTACACATAATGGAGTAGTGCTCACTTACACAGAAGGATAAATTTGAGACTTCTGTAGGGAATGAATGCACTTGGGAAATATAATGTTGTGAGATAAATCAGACACCCAAGATTGAATATAAGATTCTATCTCTAATTTGAGTAAGGCGGAATACAAACAACCAACATAATAAAGGATGCATAGAAGCAAATAAGGGGATAGATATTTTGATAATGAAAAGTCCACGAGGGTATGGGAGTAGGGCCGGGGAAGAGGATGCAAAAACAGTAAGACATGCCATGTGCAGGAGCCTAATAACCTTAATGAATGTAAAGATTATGTGTCATAAATATGAGCTAAGAGGGACGATCTTACAAAAAAAAAACTCAGTGTATAAAATATTCACTAAGGCCTAGACCCTCATGCACTGTATATAAGTGCATATGCGTTTTGTTATGGTGTTGTGGTACTGATACACTGAAATGCACGTGTATCCTTTTTTTTTTTTTTTTTTTTTTTTTACTAATTCAGCCTTGAATGTAACTCCTGTAAATCTCACAAGATAAGCACCTAGACAGCACAGAGACCACGGAAGCGTTTACTCAAGAATGTACATGTAGGCAATAGAAGAGACAGTGGGATCCCAGAATAGCCAAGCAAATTACAATAGCTCTAAGGAGAGCCTTTCTCTTGCCATGTAATCAAAGGGGCTAAGAACAAAGACCCCCTGAGTTCTTGCTCTAGACCCCCTACTTTACTCTGACAAGGTAGCTATCTATCCCCTTATTTCTTTATCTCTTGTTTCTTTACCCTTTTTCCAGTAAAGTAATTTTTGCTTCCCATATCCCTTAAATTTCCAATAAAGCGATCTTTTTCTCCTTCTGAAAAAAAGAATATGGGAGCTAAGAATAATAACGCCAGAAAGGATGCAAGCAAGGAAAGTGAATTTGGAGGTGGAGGAAGGGATATGGATGGGAAGGCAAATGGTATAAAATGAAACAAGCTGTGTTAAATTCATGTGCCAACTCTATAAGATGAACATGTACCTCATCTACAAACAAAATAACAAAATAAAATAAAATACTCATAATCGCATATCAACAGAATTTAAGAAATTGTTAAATGTTGCCAAAATTGTTTATAAAAGTAAAAATTGTTGTCAGAAATTGACATCAACAGTGATTATTTAATTCATCAGGGACTCAGTTGAATTATGTCTATAGTTTAGTATTTCACAAGAATTCATTTCACTATCAAATATTAAACAATGATGTACAGTGAAATTCATATGAGATAAACTGATGATTATCATTACATTTCTTGCAAATAATACTTATGATGAAAATTTAAATTTTCTCTATTTCCAATTTATTTTTGATGTCTTGATGTCATAAAAAGTGTGCTTATATAAGATCACTTTAGAAACCTGTAATGCACCTATCAGGACTTAATCAATACTTTAAATCCTACCAAGATTTCCAAAATTCTGATTTATAAAGTGATTGTATCCTTAGGATATAAAATAGTGTACTTTAGTTAGGAGAATTTCAATAAAGACTTAATAGGATTTATTTTTATGCATGCAGGAAAATACAGATATTTTTCTTCAATTTTATAAGATGCTTTAATTTCTTTTAATGACTTTTATAATCAAATTGAGGCATTAATGAGCTACACTATCCATTTTTTAAAAGCCATCATTGTGAGTCCTATTAGTAGGATCTTCTATCATGTCTCTCATGGACTGACCCAGATTACCTCAAGGAGATGATACTATAAATGAAGTTGGTAAAAATAAAGTTTAACTTATGTAGACATATCATGCAAGTGTCATTTCTAAAAAGTTTGTGTTTTAAAATTCTTTAAGCAATTTGTTCTATCATAGTTCAAATTTAATATTTTCATGTTATTTAGATCTATTCATTTTAATGTTATTAATAATTTTGTTTCTAAAATAGATTATTTGTGAATTTCAATGATTGTAGTTTAAATTACTGAAGTTTATTTGGCCTAAATGTATTTTACCTTGTAGCTAAATTATGTTTTTATATTTCTTATATTCCTGCCTACATTTTCTCCTTTTCTAGAGTTCATGATTTTGTCTTTTTTAATTTCTTATAATTTAATGAACATGGATTATCAAAAAGTTATTTCACCAAGTTCAGCATTAACTATGAGCCTACTACTTTTAGATAAGCAAAGCATGAAATGTGGTCATACCATAAAAAATATCTGAATATAGAGGATTTTTTTGTCTTGAGTGTCCTAAGTATTAACAACCCAATGCATCCATTTGAGCAAATTTTAACTAGACCTTTTTTGAAAGATAACATCCCACCTTTCCTTCTAACTGCATTAAAATCTTCCCACCATAAATTTCTCTGGCACTGTTCTCCTAGATGTCTAATAAGGATAAGAATATCACTTGCTTAGCCAAGAGTAGTGGCACACACATATAATCCCAGCATGTGGGAAGCAAAATTAGGAGGATCAGGCCAGCATGGATGATAGAGACTCAGCAAAACCCTGACCTCAGAAAAACAGAAAGACTGGTCATGTTGCCCCTTATGAAGACCCTGGGCCCTGGGTTCAACCCACTGCTTCTAAGGAGAGTTACTCATGAATAAAATGACTATTGACTGGATTATTACATTTCTTTTGGAAGAAATGATAAGTACACTATAAATACTCCACTGGAAGATGCAATTTCTGTTTTTCTAAAGATGGTTAATTGGCTTGTTTCCTGAGGGAAGTGAAAGGCAGCCATAAGAGAACACAGATTCCTTTGTGCTGTGGGGCTTCTGAGGCCCACACACAACCTGTGTACATGTTTTCTGAAACCTGTGCAGTCATAAAGGAGTAAACCAAAATCAAGCACAACTGCTGAAGGACTACATAAAATACTGCAGAGGATACTGCTGAAAGGAACCTCGAGTAAACAGTGATTTGTGATTCCTTCCTATCATCTTCAGTAGAGATGATTCCAATATACCTTTGCAGATCTTGATACTTATTAGAAGGGAAGACCTCTCGGCAGGCAAAGCAGCACTCTGTTCCCCTAAACAGCAGTATTTTGAAACTTTCATGAACTGCGTTTTCTCGTCCCAGCTTTATGTTAATCATTTCACTTCTAAAAGCTATAAGTACAAATCTCACATACAACAAAACATATTACAGGAACTTTTATTTGGGAAACATAAAAACAACATGCTTTTAATGGGAGCACCAAATGTGTATTGGCTATCATATACTCCCTAGCTATGTCACTTGTGTCTTTTTCAGTTACAGACACTTTCTAAATGATCCAATACGTTGTCAATGGCAATTACCATAAAATCTGAATATTTTATATTATTTTATTATAACTCAGAAATAAAAATACATTAAATGTATGCATTCATTTCAACTTTCATACAGATTTGCATTTAAATGTTTGGGTCAATAATAAATGAATATATTAATTCTTTTGCTCTAAGGAAACTTTTCTTTTTTTTCAAAACTAAATAATCATTGCATTACATACAGAAAAACATTTGTCAAAATTCAACATCTTGCAGTGATAAAGTGTCCCTGAATTAGATGTAAAAAGAATGCATCTCTTCACAATCAAAGCCATTCATGCAACACCCCACAGATAAAGTATATTCAAATTTGAGGGGAAGATTTTTCTCTTAGATCTGGAACAATACAAGAATAGTTGCTTCACTACCTATATTCAATATATTATTTGAAGCCTTTACAAGAGCAATTATGAAATGGAAAAAAATAAAAGATACCCAAATATAAAGAAAGAAATAATATTATCACTGTTAACAATCAGTAGTGTTTCTACACACTAACAACAAAATATTTAAAAACATTTTTAAAATCTTATTTATAAATAGTTACCAAAAAGGGAATACATTTAACCAAGGGAATGAGGGCTTATACCCTAAAAATATAAAATATTAAAAGTAACTTAAAGGATGCACTGTCATTTGATATTTTCTTGAGTTGTTAATAAGCAGAATCTTTTGGGTATATATTTTTAATGTTGTATATTTCTTAAGAGGATGAACATAATAAATAAACAATTCGGGTTGTTAATATTCACTTATTCAACCAATGTCTCTTTAGTGTTAATTACATACCAGGAACTCATAGATGCTCTTGGGATGCAAGTGATAGGTCAGTAATCAAAATCTCTATCCTCATAGAGCTCAAATTCTAGTCAGAGAGAAAGAGAAAAGCACATAGATAGCATATCCATAACGTAAACAACATTGTGTTATGTAACGGTGGGCACTGTAAATGAAATAAGGCAGGAGTTACATTGATCTCATAGTTTTTTAAAAGTATCTATAATATCTCTGCAAAAATAACAGTTGAAAAATAATGTGAGAATGAAAAAATAGAGAGTGAGAAAGAGACACAGAAAGAGATAGAGACAGGGAATAATCATGACAGGAGTGCGCTAACAAGAGGAAAACAGGGACACTTAAGTCAGAGAATGTGTTTAGAAATCTTTAGCATTTTCTTTTTCCCATTCTATTCTATTGCATAGGAGAATTTAAGTGTTCAAATGAAACTTAGAGCTAATGTTTAATATTGTATAAAAGTAATTCTCTAAATAATAAATGTCAATATTTTATTTAAGTTTATAGCAGTATATGTTGATCTGATGCTGTTTAGCTAATCATCCAGTTATTTTCTCTGAGGTCACATTATGTTGAAACTGTTTATTCAAGAAGGAGATTAAATAATGTACTGTGCATTTGTTCTTCTTTCTGTGTATGGTGTATCTTTAGTATATGCAATGATTTATGCATTTTCCTCAAAACATATTGGCCAGGGGCCACTATACATTACTGTAATGTTTGTATTACCAACTCATTGGGAATCTTACTCAGGCTGATGACAATCTTGTAACTCAATAATGGGATGCAGATCAAATGAAGGAAAAACTTATAAATGTGCAGAGACATAGTGGTGACTATAGAATGAGATATTATATGTGTCTAATGAATGTGAAACATCTTAGATAGTAGTGATGCACACTTCTTATATTAGAATAATAATTTTAAGCTAAAAAATGCTTATAGTAGTATTTTTCCCAGTAGGACAGGTTTTTGCTTTAATTTTTTTATATATGTATTTTTTCAGCTGTAAAAATTTAGGAGCAATACATATTGATTATTATTGAAAAATGTTTTGTTCATTGAAAAGTCATTCCTGGAAAGCATATAAAATTAACTAAAGATAGTTAAACTCATTCATTTACAAGTTTCTCTGTGGGGTAATTAATGACAATCCATACATTATTTACTCATTCACTTAACGCTCTAATGCAATGTGTGCCACTTGGAAGTCTTAAGGTATGGACGGTACATGCCAACATTTTGGCACAGCGGTGTAACCCACACAATGCTTTCATTCTGAGCCTCTAATAAAATCTGTGATTGGTGCTCCTTCATTTCCTTGCTTGTCATGGAAGGAGGGAGTCTACTTGGAAAATGGTACTCTCCTGAACCATTGTCAGGATAATAGCAATGCCTGAAGAACTGTCATATTTCATGTGATCTCTGAATTAAATAGAGCATATCCATAAAGAGTTGAAGAGTTAGGGGCTCTCAAGGGAGCTTATTGCAACACAGCTTAACAAAAGCATATGAACCAACTGAAGCAGAATGTAATGTTATTTTCTGTAAAATAAAGTATATTTATTTAAGTGCAGAGTTCAAAGAATGGCGAGGCATTGACTTTTTTCTCTTTATTTTGTACTGTCAGTGACCGTGCCAGGTAGCACTGCAACTCCAGATTTGTCTAAGAAGTGACTTGTGATGAATGGATACCATATTATTTCCTCCATTTATTTTGTGGCTTTTTGATTGCTTATTCAATAAGAGGAAAGTTACAGAGTGAAATTACATCCAACCAAGCATCCAAATAGATGTATGCTCATCCATTCAGTTCAGTGCCAATAATTATTATTCCTTCATTAGAAGAGACACCTTCTGGTCCCTATCACCAATAAATATTACCTTCTAAATAAAGAGTTAATTATTACAAACCTATTTACTCTTACGAACCAGTCAATAGAAGTAGAAATCTAATTATTATTAACTCAAGCACATTATTTGGCAACTTAATAATATTTTGTGAAATTTTATTCACAACTAGGCATTGAAATATGTCGTTTACAGATATTTAAAGAGTTTAAATTTTCATTTCCTTTTGTATTGTTATTAGTCATGAAGACATAAATCCATATTTTGTGTTTGGTTGACATAGTTGGCCAAATAATCATAGATGTAATTCTTTTGCAGGCCATAAGAAAATGAATTGTCTAATATAAGCTTGATATTAGCATTATAATTAAAAATGAAAACAAATGAAACCCAACCATTACATTAGTTTCTAATAAATTTACAAAAATAAGTACATAACATCCTCTGCAGAATTCAGACCTAGTTACAGTCATTCAGATATTTCATTTTTGATCTTACTGCCTTGTGTTTTAATCATGGATTTTACAACTTCCCTTAGAAACAGTTACATCTCAAAAAACAGATATTCTACATTTTGCAAGTTTATTGTAATAAATGTTTGGGTTTGGAAGAGAAACAAGTTACTTTCAATATTCTTAATACAACAGATCTAATATTTTTGATTAATCTTAGAGTCACTATCCATTCTTACTCTATGCATTTGGTATTGTGCATGAACATTTGTTATCTGAAATAAATCCATTGTATAGAGTATGGTACTGTGTGTCAGACAATTCTACAGTACTGAAGAATGATTTATTTCTGACATATGTACCTTTACAGTCTAGGAAGTCAGTGATAAATTGTATGTAGAGCTAAATAGTACAATTGACAGTTTTTCAAAAACAGCAATTTAGAAATTATCCTTCACTCTTCCATCAATCATTATGTTCCACTGGGGGATGCCAAACAGTTGGTTAAGTAGAGCATTACTATTATCTTAGGATAAACCCCACAAAGGTCCTTCTGCCTTCAATGTGAACTTCCCCTAAATGTCAGCCTCCCACAAAGATTTCTGTGTTTCTTCACTGCACAAATATAAAATTCAAGGCCTCTGAAGGGCCCCACAAAAATCTTCATCATATTTACCATGTGAATTTCACTCAGCCCTTTACACAATCTTAAGCATTTCTTTGTCTCTGATATGTAAGCCCATGTATAATTCTTTTCTCACCATATCTGTCTTTCCTTATATTATGTTGCTCTCTGTCAATTTTCCTAGAATACTTCAATTTCTACCAAGAGTAAGCTAAGTGTTAAATTTTCTAAAAGAAGTTTTAAAAATTCTACTATTTTAACAGACTAGTCTTTGGCAAATATATTTCTACCATCTTCTTTCAAAGACTTTCTGGTAAAACCTTTAGGTTTTTTTTTTTAAGTGCTACTTTCTCTGCCCATGAAAATGGCACAGGTCAGTGAGCAACTATTTTTTGCTTTTCTGTAACCCTTGCTATCTTGTAGATGTTCCACATAGTGTTATTGACATAATATGCAGCAATGGTAATTTATGTGGTTAAAATATCTCTCTTGAAAATGTAAATGTTATTGGTCTACTAATAATGTTTTATTCATCAGTGTCCCTAACAATGGCATGGGCTGCACTAAATATTTATTAATGGGTATAAAATGAGACTATTGTTTATATAACTTTTATCTAATATACTTCAGTAATTTTACTAGATCAACAATTCACATTTTTCTACTTTGTTAATATCATATTTTAAACTGCATAAATTTTATAGCCATAACTTCTATTTCTTTTTAATCTCTTTAAATTGCCTTTTAGTTCTCTATTTAGTGGATTTTCAACATGTGTTCTTAATGGCATAAAGGAAAATGTAATTTCAAGACACTTGTGAAAAATTAAAGAGACATTTGTAAAATAATAGATATTTTCTGGGATAAGAATATTTTAATATTTTATTATAGCATAAGGCTGAATATCATCACTGAGGAACATTCGATGTTTATTAAAAATAAATGCATCTCATCTGAAAGCTGTTTACAAACTGGAGTAGAAAGAAAAATACAATATAATAAGGGACACATTTCAAATATAAATAATTTTACCACTAAGAAGTAAAGGAAGAACATTATTACTTGTGTTATTAAAGAATTAATTTTACAGATCACTACTAAGGATTATTTTTGATATTTTAGTCTTTGAGAATTTATGTCTTGAAAGCTCATAGATGCAAACTCATCAAAATTAGAATAAAATTTCTTTAGCATAAAAGTGCAAACATGACTCAATTGAGTGCCATTTAATTCCAATAATTACTAATGTTTAATGCACTTTGCTGAAGCATTCACAGCACAGGTTTTCAGACTTTTTAAGTCAAAGTGGTATGTGTCTACTTTAAAACACTAGGATAAACAAGATGATAATGTGGTAAACTTAGCCGAGAGTCAAGGCACATAACTGCTCTTTTTTTTCTGCTCAATCATCTATTATGCTTTCACAGAATTTAAATAGAGGAGATAGAAGTGAAATGATAGCATTCTGAGTGACCAAATCAGATCTTATTTTTATCTATTTGAACCATGTACCAGAAAAATAATCTTCACATTTTTTCACTTACATGATTAAGAAAATATCTACCCAGGGGAAATACAGTAAGACAACAATTTGCATCAGAGGAATTCAAGTATTGTGTAAAAATCCTTTCTTACACAGCCTCTGAGGCTTTGGTTCCTTGACTGGACCTCATTCTCCTCTACCCATCACCCATTATCTTTCTTTGCTTTAGCAAGTTTCCCTCAGTCTTCTCACATGTATTTGTTGTATCTGAAATGTGATACAGACAAGAATTTTGATCCATGACCAAGATTAAATTTGGCATTTACTAAGAGTTGATTAAAATATATGGTGAATGTTTTAATTTTGAAAATATTTATTACAGTAAAAAACATATTATCATTTATCTCTTTCAGATTATTCCCTATTACTTTGAACACACTTATCCCATCATTCTTACCATTTTCAGAAGCAGTTCTGGAAGGCTTCTTTCACAAGTATCTTTTTGATGGATTAACAAAAACTACAGTAAATGTTCTGCAGGGCACAATCCATGGTGTGTCCTCTCCACCTAATTCACCAGATCTGGCATCCTGAAACTTTCAGCTCTTCCTCAACCTCAAAATAATTATAAAAGGTAAGTGTTCTGAATCAATTCAGGAAGTCCATGCAGCTACTACAGTGCAACAGAAGACAAAAGAGAAAAATCTCAGAACTGTTCGGAAAGTAGCAAGAATGACATAAGTATTTTCACATCTAAAAGGAGTGTTTTGAGGCGGATTAATGGCAATGAATATTTCACTGTAATAATTTCTTTTAATTTAGACATTCACCATGCTTTTTGATCACAGCCCATATTTGTGCTTTGCATAATACAATCAAATACATCTTTATCACTGCTATTAAGAATGAGCTACCCAGCACTGCTATTAAATTTGAACTAAAGAAACTTCTCATCGTGGGACCCATGCCGCAAGTAGTCTTCTTGTCTTTGAAGTGTATTCTCACTTTCATGAATAAGATCGGCCACACTTTCTCACTTCTTCTTATGTCTGATAATTAAAGATTAGAAGGCAGACATTAAAAATGTTAGATTTTTGGGTCCTAAGTTTATTTTACTTTTGTAATTGTTGCTAGACATTTTTTGAATATGTATCTTATTTCTTTGAGATTTGTTTGATCCTTGAGGTTCATTCTTAAGACTTGTAAAGGCAAAGTTAGAGACAATCTTAGTCTAAGGCTAAGTAAATTTCATTACTATTACAAAACACAAACTATTCCCAGACTCAGAGCATTCTTTTGAGTAGTTTCCTGACACTGAAAATTTTTTTTCACTAACTTCTGGATGGTACCCAATTAAAGATTAAAGAAAATCTCTGCGGATCTCTGTGTGACTCCCTTTTCTTCAATATGGTGTCGTAAAGATTTTTTTTTCTGCCTTAGCCTCCTGAAGTCCATTCTCTGTCCCTCAACTTTGAAGGATCTCTTGAAACTGTTAGGTTGCTTCATATACTGAGCCTTTTGAATCTCCCTAGGTGCTACGTGTGGGCAATCACTCTGGCACTGTCTATTGTCCAAAGTATGACAAACATTGCTTTAGACATTCTTCTTATTTTTTAAATTATTGAATTGGGGTGGTAAATCCTGTTCCCAACACTTTATGAAGCCTGAAAGCAGTAGACACAATGTATCTTTTCCTGTTCCTTGACTCTCAAATTCTCTCTTTTTATACCTAAGATACATAGCTAATAGTTCAATAAATAATGCTTATAATTTTTTATTTTGCTATCCTTTTAATTTTTGCCTTTCAAGTGCTATTCTAATATAGTTATATAGGTATTTGAGATCAGAGATACTCTTTTATTTTTAAAACTTTTTTCATCTGACTCCAATCCATTTTCCCTAATTTTTCTTTTTAATATTTAATTTTAATGTCATTTGGATATTTAATTATAACTATGTTGATATTTGGATAGTTTTGCTAGAATTTTAATATGTATCAATTTATCACAATATATCCAAATTTAATATTGCATAATTTCAGTTTGAATATAATTATCTCAATTCACATGCAAACATGTTTTTCAATGGAAAACCAGAATGCAACTATATATATTCAAATGTTTTGTATTTCTCTCACTTTCAATGCCATAAGCCTTCCTTTTTAATAAATATACAGTATATCAAGCACTTATTTTTTAAATTGCCATTAAGCTTTCATTTTAGACAGTAAGATTAGTTGCTATGGTACAGTCGTTAATTTTTTAAATATAACTCTCCATAATATTCTTTTGCTTAAAAATGTTGAAATGTTACCTATTTGAAATAGCAAAGAAACACATAGGGGTGCTAAAAACTAGAATTTCTTGAAAACATTAAGTTTACTGCTGTTTCTAGGAATACCACAAAAGTTTCATAGTCATACATAGATTCTCTCCAAATTCTATCAGTTCTCATATATTATGCATAAATGTTACACAATAATAATTGAACATGGTCCTCGTGCAATTCTCATAGCAAAATTCTCTTCATAATTTGGCCGAGCCTTTTTTCTGCTGTTTTTTAATTTTTGAGTTTTATTTTTTAATATTTTAATTAATTTTATTAGTAATCTTTAGATATACACAATGATCCCATTCATCATAGGGAATTTATATTTGTACATAACATATTTTGATTCTTCTTTGTGTATCTTGATTTTTTTAATATTTTAAAATTAATTTTATTGATATGTTTTTGACATACACCATGATCTCATTTTTAGTAGGGAATTTGTATCTGTGCATGCTAAATCTTGATTCTTCTCTGTTTTCATTTTTTTCTTTCCAATCTGTTTTCTGATTCTAATGTCTTCTAATGTTTTTTGATGAATTTCAACCAATTTCGTACTTGTTTTCCACAAAGATGGATTCCTCAAGTTGGCAACTTTTCCAGATTGTTCTTATAGGAAGTGAATTACACACTGTGAATAATTCAGATGTGATATATTTTAAAGAATGATTTCAATTTTTTGAGATTTAAATGGTAAACATATGTATTATAAAGCCCAAGATTCTCAGATGTGTAAATAACTAAGATAATGGGACTAACCAATTTTAAAAAGTATTGTCTGGCTACCAAGATATCACTAATCTTGACAAAGGAACTTGATAGCAAAAATTATAAAAGTAAACAAAATTTCTAGACAACTGAATAGCTTCATGAGAATGTTATAACCATAATTTTATGATGACTTCATAGAACTAATTAAACTTTTCTAAAAAATAATCTTAAATCACTTATCAATCTGTTATTTTCTTTCTATAATGTCAAGAAGCATTTATTTTTGAATTTCTAAAGTTCAAATAACCCCAAAATTGAAATTGAAACCATATTGATTTAAAAATGTGGACATTAAACACTTTTCCTTCTATTTATATATAGGCAAATTGTGTCACAGAGGAAAAAGCCTAAATACCAATTTCATGAAAATTATCATTTGAAATTAAAAGGGTCAGTCATGGATGCCTTTCAACAAAATCATTACATTACTGTCCTGGGGTAAAAAAAAAATCATCTTTCTCTTTTTCTTAAATAATAAATAATGGCATTGATTCATGCCAAAGAAAAAAATTTCTATTCTACAGAAATAATGGCCAATTTACAATTCACATATAGAATTTTTGGTCTGAGACAAAAAGTTCTGAGAACAGGAAATGGTTATCATTTATCACTTTCTGATATGATAAAAAACGTTTGTCTTTGACTATTGCTTTCTTATTGCTTAGTACAAGCAGGCGAAGAAAAAGAAGCAACTCACAATTTACTTTGCTTCAAATTGATTTATATAATTCTCAGCAATGCAGACAGTATGTATGATAAAAGTACTATTTAATTATACTGTTGCAAAAGCTGTAATTATATTTACTAAGTGCACTTCTATGTCTGGACACATAAGTGATTTCAAGGAATATCATTTATATGCCACCAGGCATTTTTGGGTGTCTGGAATTATTATTAGGTAAACGTGTGTGTGTCTTCTGGGTTTTGATTTTATGATCAATAGAAATTTCTAGACAAAAGAATCTATTCAGAAATACTCTTTAAAAATACAGAAGACTATGAAACATAAACAAAGCGCCCTATAATGCGAACTATAGCTTTGTAAATGCAAACTTTATAAGCTTTACATGTTAAATTAAGCACTTAAAAACACCCATTTAGAACATTAAAATGAGAAGAGCTGGATGTCTCAATCTGTTGCACAACTTACATAGGCATTAACAGTGAAATCTAAAGAATAATGGTGTTCACTATATTTAATTTTGACTACCATTTGTGTCATGTTCTTACCCTCTTTGCGATCCATTAGGAAAATGGCTTTGCCTTATTACATGAAATAAATGTGATTTATTTTAAGGTTGCTATTAGTCTTTGGACTCACGCTGCATCTGCAGCTGTTAGGGAGCTATTGTAGCCAATAGAAATGCATTCTGCATCTGAATCTGATGAGAAACATTTGCCAAAAGGCAAAAGAAAATTGACTTGAACAATTTAAAGATTTGATGTAAATGAGCTGCTGTTCTTTTCCTGTTTTTGTTTGCAAATTTTCCTTTTTGCTGTCTGTCAAAAGCAGAGGTAGACAAATCATATACACAGTAATGTCAAATTTTCCTATGAAATACTTTCACAAAGTTATAATTGTACTACTGCAACAAAGCTCTTTATGCAACACAAATATTATTATTTAAAATGGCCAGATAGCTTCATATATTTGAAATGATGTAGAATAGTAAAATACTTCATAAAAAAGATAAAAGAGACTGAGGCAGGAGGGTCACTGCAAGTCCAAGGTTGTCCTGGGCTACATAGTGAGTTCAGAACAACCTGAAGTACATGGAAACATCCTACAGTATTTCTGTAGTTACTAAATTTTCATCAGCATTACACCCACTATACTGAAATGAATCTTGTTTTCCTTTTTCCTTAGTCTGCTATATAAAGGAATCATGTGAATGTGACCTCCCCCACCATCCTGTCACTATCTGAAGTCCTAATTTACATCATCCACATAGTGTTCCTATTAATTCTTTTATTATTTATTTATTTATTTATTTATTTATTTGGTACTGGGTAACTTTTTAAATGTTGACCTCTGGTCCCACCCAAGTTTTCTGCCCTCCTGAAGTACCCTCTGACATAAACCAAGTTGGGCTTTCTTTAGGTTTCATGAAATTTTTTTATTAAGAAGTTCTAAAGTCAATATTTCTGGCAATTTTTTGTGGGTGAGAAAAGAAAATAAGGACAAAGTTTTGAGTTTCCAATAGAATTATCTGATTTAGTGGTATCTCACTCATGAACTTCATTCTTTCTACTATTTTGTCACAAATCAAATTAACAGAAATAGAATCAAATTTTCCCATAAGGTTAACATTGAACCTAACCATTGAATTTGATTCAGTTCTTGTCCAACTCAGTTTGTGATCAGAATCGTAAAAAAATTCAAGGTTGTGAATCAACACAACACTGCATTTCATTTTGTGTTATATGCATTTTTATTGAAGTTATAAAAATTCATAGCGGTCTTCCTCCTTCATTGGCTGCATTTTTTCAGTATTCATTTATATTTCTTCACCTTATTTTTTTTTTACTAGAAGAGCCTAGAAGTAGGACATAGGAAATAGATGATTTTATATTTTTTTATTCACCAGGTTTCTATTGTCATTATTCCTCATAGACATTGAAATCTGGTTTAGGAAATGATTAGCTGGATTAATAACATATTTTTATAAATAGTTATCTATCTTTTCTATATGCTAATTTGATTTGGTGACTTATTTAAAGTGATGAATCTTGAGCCATAAATAGCTTTATGAAAATGCATAATTTAAGAACATTCAGATATGTTCTTAAGTACATTACCATATGAAAACTGGAAAATATCACAGTGTTTTGGTTAACTTCTCTTGGTGGTCTTGGAAGTATGACTTACTAAATTAAAATTTTAGTAAAAGTTAATAGAAATTTATGAGGAATTTGTGAGCTCATAGCCAACCTGTTAAGGAAAGCAGCATGACATGTTTGTAACGAAGGTGGGCTTTCAGATTTCCTGGATTGGACTTTGTAATTTAAACACTATTTGAGATGTAACCCTGAGCCCAGTTGGGCTTTTGAAAATGAGAATGAAGCAAGTGCTATACAGTATCCATGTCATCTCAGCACCAGGGGAAGCTGAGAAAGGAGGATCACACATTCTAGACCAATTTGGGCCAAAAAAAAGAAAAAATAACAGAACTGGTGCATAGTTCAGTGATAGAGAACCCTTTGATTTCAGTCCCTTTACTGCCCCCCTTCCCATCTAAAAACAAAAGCAGAAATGGGAGAGTAAATAATCTTATGTATGTATTTATATATTAATCACTTTATAAATGACATTTACATTTTAACCACTTTATAAATAACAAATTGGATTACCTGCTAAGTACAAATGTTAAGATAAGACATAATTCTCAAAATGATATTCATTCCCTTGCATTTTTGTGGTTTTATTTTCAGATTTGTGGGGTGATATTTTCAATATTTGCTGTGCGTCTGCTCTGAGTTACCATTGCGCTTAGCAGGACCATGGCAGTGAGTGAGTAACTAGAGTGAATCGAGGGCTAGTTGAGACATGAAGATGAAATGAAAGAGCAAGGCAATTCCTTTCAGATTAGAGCAAAGACCAAACAGTTCAGCAGAGGGTCTTCAACATGACAGGTTTTTTTTTTTCCTTTGACACAGTGTCTTATGAGTCAGCCTAATGTTGACTTGAACCCATGACCCTTGAGCCTCAGTTTCTGGATTGCTGAGATAATAGGTGAGTACCACTATTTCTGAACACAAGTATTCTTTAAGGATTAGACATTATTAATCTCTATCCATGACTTCCATATGTATCACCTTGGATTTTCTCTCATTTAAAGATATTTATGTGCTGGGCACGGTGGCATATGCCTGTAACCCGAGCACTCAGGAGACTGAGGCAGGAGGGTCACTGCAAGTCCAAGGTTGTCCTGGGCTACATAGTGAGTTCAGAACAACCTGAAGTACGTGGAAACATCCTTCAATATTTCTGTAATTACTAAATTTTCATCAGTATTACACCCACTATACTGAAATGAATCTTGTTTCCCCTTTTTCTTAGTCTGCTATATAAAGGAATCATGTGAATGTGACCTCCCCCACCATCCTGTCATTGATTTTCCTGCTTTTCTCATTTTTGTCATTTCATTCTCCTCATTTCCCTGAGAATTAACCTTTAATAAGATGACCATCCCCTAAACTTGCAGAGTTCTTTGGGGATAAGGTTTTTTTTTTTTTTAATAATAAACATCTAGATACAGCATAGCATAGAGTTTACTACCATTTTATTATTGAAAGTCACAGTATTTACATGCTTTCCTTTTATTTAATAGTCATGCAGTCACAGTGAAGTAGACCATAGAACTGAAATATAATCTCACAAATACCATGGGATCCCAATCACATCTTCATGTGCTTGGCCAAAATATATTATGTGGTGTAGCATAATTGGAGGTATTTACAACATGGCCATGTTACATGAAAGTAAATAATCTGTCTCCAAGATTTAACCATTAACCCTCATTAGGTCAGAAGATTGTGTATTAAATATTTGTTGTGTGTATGCACAGGATGAGAACACCTTGAGGGAAATAAGTTAGAAGGCATTTGAGCCTGCTTAAGCTAGTGTGATCTTCAGAGACTTCCAGGAGTCTGCTTTATCTTTATCCCTTTTCTGCTCAAAACTGGAGCTTATCATAAAATAACAAAATGACAAAAGACTTTGGAGGTTGACTTATATTGTCTTAAATTTCTGAGGAATTTGAAGTCAGTTAAATCTTCAACAGAATTAGAACTAAGCAGGGGAAGATAGATCTAGATGCATAACCAAATTAAATGAAAAAAGGGATGATTTCCTAGATCAACTTTTTTTGGATGGTAGCTGGCCTTTAGGATAGCTTGATGCAAGTATTATTAACTTATGGTGGGCCAAAGCTGTGTGTACCAATTTCACAAGTGTTTTAAAATCTAAGAGCTGAAGCAGCCAGCTCACTGCTCTGGTAAGTGGCTGTGGCCTGAAAAGCCGTGGGCCACCCCAGGGAGAGAACCACCGGCATTTCCTGAGCTCCACACCATTTTGGAATTTGGGGCACTGGGAAAACAAGCAGCCAGCTCACTGCTCTGGAAAGCCACAGGCTAAGAATCAAACATCCCCCTGAGCCCCATTAGCAAGTGGGAGCTGGAGGTCTCAGTATCTTTTGGGTAGATGAATGTATGCACTGTGGCAAGTAAGGGGGATTTCCTTCTACCATCTCTTTGAAGGCAAATATTTTTATCACTGTGTAGCACAGTTCTGATTAATGGTACTTCTCTATTCAATATTCTGTTTTTATAACTTCAGTATTTCCTTCCATTTTGTTCTACCTGGTTGAAAGAAGAGCTATTGTGAAAAGAACGGGATGCACTATTGTGCCTATTGCTGATGTCCTGGTGACCTTCTGTAAGGTTCTGTACCAATTTCACTGCACTGTCTTGGAAGGCTTTGTTCTGTTTTGTTCTGATGTATTTTGCTACCTTCAAAAAAGAAAAAAAAAATAACAAAGTAACAAAATACCCCCAAAAACCTCCTAACTCTACCAAAGTTGATACATGGGGCATGGGTGAGGAGAAATTCAAAAACAAAGCAATGTAATTATATAAGGTGATTAAAAAGTAAATAACAACAACAAAACAAATCAGTAAGGTACTGAGCAAACTGAAACATGATATTACTAAACAGATAATGGACTTAAAAAGCAAAAGGAGAAAAGAAAGTACTGTAAAGGGTATAACTGCATGTATGTTTAAGTGTGTAGGATTGATAACCATGTTGCTAAGTTTTTATTGTATCATTGAACAGAACTGTTTGTAGCTTCGCTGTTTGAATGTCCACTTTGTATGCTTTAATTTTATAACTTGAACAATTATGCCTAAGAAGGCAATATGTAATTTATCAACTGGTGATTTCTTACTGTTTTTTTTTCTGAAATTCTGCATTGGTTCTACACTTTTTTTGTTCTGCTTTTTTTCTTTTCAAATAAAATTTTTAAAAATTAAATGAAGAAAGAAAACTTTTTAACATAAAAT
Organism: Hydrochoerus hydrochaeris; assembly: GCA_004027455.1. Taxonomy (NCBI): domain Eukaryota; kingdom Metazoa; phylum Chordata; class Mammalia; order Rodentia; family Hydrochaeridae; genus Hydrochoerus; species Hydrochoerus hydrochaeris. The sequence continues at coordinate 47,273 of PVLA01009941.1, forward strand.
ATTAATTTACAATTAAATGAGCTGTCATGGAATGTATAAGGAAAAGGCTTTTTTTCCTTTAAGAAATCTATTTTTTATATTCTCAGTAAAATGCATTATGAACTTCTTCCAAAAGGCATCAAAATAACATTGCAAAACATCAAATATTATTTCTCAAGTAAAAATTGAACAAAGCCTTTCATGAGAAATTGAGAGATGAGTCTATGTTAGCTCTCATAATTCGGTTCTAGAAATAGCCATAGTTCACAATAGGATAAAAAAGAAGACGAGTCCACTTTTTGGACACTTATTATGTACTAATGATTATGAACACTGCATATTCCAGAAATCTACTCTTGCTTCTTGGCATTTGGAATAAAAAACAACCCATAATTTCATGAAGTTGAGAGTCCAGTGGGAATTTTTTATCTGTTTGTAAAATAATCTCAGGACTGGCCAAATTCTTTACTATTTTCTCTTCGGTTCTCCTTTTATTTCCTTTTGCTTTCCTTCTCTTCCTCTCCCTGCTCCCTTGCTTTCCTTCTGACTTAAATTATGTTCCCACTTCCCAGTATCTCATCCAATTTAGTCCTTACTTCCACTTTCAGTTTCTCAAATCAGAAAAACAATGTCATATTTAACCGTGTGCATTCAGTAATTTTCATTGATTTTAAAGTTTTGTTGAAAAAGACCTAATGCACAGAGTGTTTGCTTTTGCTTTTTTTTTTTATTTTGTAGTGTTTTATTTTATTTTGCTAAGTGACACAAAGGCTTCTTCACTGTAATCACAGCTGTCCAAAACTCAAAACGTGGCAATAAAGTGATCATCGTGAGACACAGCATCAAGGGATAGCGGTGACTGCTCTGACACCTAAATAGATCATTTCTTTTCAGTTTTCATGTACATAAAAGCCACAAGGTGAAATACATTCCTTAATGTTTTTCATTTTAACTGCAATTTTTTTTTAATTTTAAAAGCAAAACAAAAAGGATAAAAGTGATAATTTTTTACAATAGGAAATTAACACTAACATATTGCTATTGTTATCATAAAGTAGATGTTCAGATTATAAGATTTAGGCATAAAAATGATTTAATGATCAAACAATGAAAGCACAGACTGTTCATTGTGATGAACTATCAGACATTAGTAGTATAGTTATCTATCTTGCATATATAGATACATATATACACACACACACACATATGTATAATCTTTTCTCCTTTACCCTATCCCAGTTCTTTCCTTTTGATTCAGATCTTCCCAATCTCTCTACCTACCAGTCATTGGTAATCACTACTACTGTGAGTCAATTTTTTTCTTTGAGTCCAGATATTAGTTCATGAAGTATTTGTCTTTCTGGAAGTTATCTCATTTGACATAATATCCTTTGGGTTCATTCATGTTGTTGCAGATGAGATGATTTCCTTTCTTCTTATTTTTAAGGCTGAATGGTAGTATCCATTGCACATATATTCTACATTTTCTTTGTGCATTTGTCAACTGAGGAGCATTTAGCTGTACTTTGCTATTATCAGTAGTCTCTGTGAACATGGGAGTGCAGATATCGGACACACCAGTTCCAGTGCCTTTAGAAATAAAGCCATAAGAAGGATTTCTGGATCAAATGGTATTCTGTTTTTAATTTTCTAAGAAAGCTCTATACTGTTTTGCATAGAGTTTGTACTAATTTGCATTCCCACCAACAGTGTGAAAGGGTTTCCTTTCTAACAGGTGTGAGTTAGTATCCCTGTGTGGTTTTCATTTGGGTTTCTCTGATGACTAGTGACAGAGTATCTTATCATGCATGCGTCTGCTACTTGTATGTCTTTTTTTAAGTATCTAGTTAGATCCTTTGTTCTTTATTCAAACTTCTAATTTTTTAGGTTCAAGAAACATTGAAATGAAAAAAAAAATTAAATAGAAAAAACCTTAGTTTTCTTGAAATTGCCTAACAAATGGCTTCCTCTCATCAAAATAGGGCTTGTATTTTTAGTGCTGCCATATTAATGTGCTTGATAAGCACAGAAGAATTTATTGATGTGCACACATATCATCTAGCATAGTCTTATATCAATCAGACTTACAAGTGCCTTAGCAGATGTGGCAGAAAACTCTTCACCCCTTGCTGATTATGAATCCTTGTAAAATTGTAAGCACTTGATTTTAATGAGTGTGTGTGTGTGTGTGTGTCCCTCATCCTCCCTCCTTACTGACTGACAGTGATCAATGTCCACAACACAGAAACCCTGATAGAATGATGAAGGCCTGAGCTCTACCCATCTTCCAGAACAGTGCTTTTCATCTTTCTCTGTTCTCTGCTCATTGTTCATCTTGGGCATCGTCATTCAAAATACAGTGCAGTTTCTGAATACGAGTGTGACAAGGGAGGTAAAAGTGTCGATCTAATAATGTGAAGTCTATCAAATACCTGCCAGGCTGCAGCTCAAGCCTCTCTCCAGGCTCAGTCAGAGGCAGATCAAGACTTAGATAACAGTTTTTCTTTCAAAAGGAAATGGATTTTTTTCTCTCTCTCTTTCTCTTTGAAGAGCTACTCTGAGGGAGATGGCTTATTCAAGGACCTGATCTTCTTTTGTTGGACAGGGACTGATCAAATTTAAGAAAAGCAATGAAAACAGCCAACGGCATCTGGGTTTCTCTTTGTTAGAGAAAATACTCCCTTGGCCAATGAATAAAATTTATATACTTAGCTTTCAGAGAAATACGAAGTAATGTGCTGCTCTATATTTGAAATGAAAATAGACTAAACTAAGTCTGGAGTTTTGTAGTTTTCAAAATTTGCTGATCCTGGTCCACAGAGCCAGAACAGAATAGTTACAACAATTAACCCTTACTATATTATAAATATCCTTCATCCTTATGACCAGTCTATTTCTATCCTAAATGGTGATTTAATTTTGATTGGAATGTAATTGAATAGTCACTCACTGTTATGCTTTATGTGTTTGTTCTAAAGATAATTTTACTAAAATGTTAAGTAATTCGGTTTAAAAGTTGGTATAATGTCAAATCTTTTTCTCAATTGTTGTACCAAGTAAATGAAATAATATAAGAATGTGATCTTGTCCAGGCTCTGGCACTATGTGTGTTCTCAATAGTAGCTATTATAATTATGACATTAACATTATTATTACAAAACTCTGAAACATTCTGATATTTAAGAAGATATAAGTAAATTACAAAAGATAATGCATTGCATTCAGTTTGAGTGAAAAGTACACTTCATTGAACTGGTGTATCATAGCCATGCTCAATGAGATAAAAATATCGGATAGCTAGCTACCTTACACCATGTCTTGCAGTGATCTGATTGCATGTCAAATAATATTTAGGTTTCTCATCCAATAGTTTCTTAGATACACACAGAATGCTCTTCCAAAACCATATACAAAGTGGCTTTTCATGTGTTCAAATATTAAGAAAACATAAGCAACCATGTGTGGAAAAATCTAAAACTCAACCCTGGAATAGTCCTTGTGAGAAAAATCATGATTTCTTCCAAATTTTGATCATGCTACATTACATAGGATTAACCATTGTATGTGAACTATCAAAGAATAAAGTAGGACCCTTATTGTTTAAAGGATTTAGGTTCAATATTAAAGAAAAATCATTTTGAATTTGAAGGTATAGAAGATTCTGGTGCTGAGTAGACATGACTTGTTCAACCTTCTAGCAAAAACAACTTCAAATTCTATAGAAAATGTAAAATCAATTACTTGACGCACTAAGGAAAAAGTAAAACATAATGAATGAAAGAAGTCTGGGATTTTAAGAGTTAAGTTGAAAGAAAAAAGAAAAAAAAAAAAAAACACTATTAGCCCAGGGCAGAATCTGAACTTGCCATATGGGGTTCAGTTCAGATAGCCTGAAGAATCAGAAGCCAGGTGTTTGCCATTCTTTGAAGTTTCACAAGTTTAAAAAATATAAATTTATCACTTTACATTTCTGCAGGTTAGAAATTGATACGGATTTCCCTGGGCTAAAATCAAGGTGTCTTTTATTTCTTCTTAGGTCTCCAGAGGAAGAACTGGCTTCTTAAAGTTCCTGTTTCTTGACTATAATCTCACTCCAAAGAATCGGACTTTCCTCTATCTTGAAACTCAGGAAGCAGAAGCTCTCTGAAGCACATCTCTGTCTGACCAAAGCCAAAATGATTTTCCAGTTTTGAAGACTTAAGCAGTTACAGTAGGCCCACTCAGAAAATTCAGAATAATCTTCTCATTTTGAAGTCCTTAACTTTCATCCCATGTTTAGAGCCCCTTTAGCTATGTAAGGAGATATACACAGCTTTGGGGGACAAAGCATAGATGTTTTTGATGGGACAGTAGTTTTTCTTCCAATGGGAGCTGTGGAAACTTCTGGAAAATGAAGGAAGTTGAATTTCTCTCTGGAAAAAACAACAAAGAACACAAATTCTAGCTATGATTTTTGTTCAGTTTTTTTAAGCATCAGTTCATGTCACAGCTTCTAAACAACTAGCAAATGCTAAATAAAAAATAAAGCACTTTGCCCATTGTATCTGAAGACATAATTTAAGTTTTAATTGAGATAAACCAACTGCAAGTTTAAATTAAAATGATTATGGTGATAAATAATAATATATAAATAACAAAAAGAGATTTCATTAACATGAGAATTATCCATGAGAATGGTTGATAGTCTACAGAAAGCATGACAGAGTATGGGAAATTGAGCTATACAAGTATCCAAAGAACCTATCAAGCCAAATATCTTTTGATTATACCTTTTGAAAGGATTTTGCCCTAGAATAAGTTACATGGCATTATGGCAGTGGAGGTGGGATCAGGTACATTTACTGTGAGGCCACTCTCTCCTTCCCATATGACAACTTCCTTTTTCCTTTCCCAGTGGTGCAAAAAAGGTCCCAATCAGCCTCTTGCACATCATCAAATGCCCACCCTAAGCACTACCCCATCAGAGTTTATATATATGTATCCCATGCCCCATGGTCTGGTCAGAGAAAACCAGTCTGGATATAGTCAGGGCTTCTCTCCACATCCTCAGAATGAAGGCTAATTTTTAATTTATATCTTCTTTCTTATTGCACCAAAAAGTAACATAATGGTTCTGTGACTTGGGTGGCAAAGTATATTAGCTCCCAGGTGGAGCTGACCCTGCCTGTGAACCACCGTTTTCTGCTGTGGGCCTGTTTACTTGCCACCACTAATCCACATGCAACAGTGACCTTCCTCACTCATCACAGGTGAGCTGCCACAAGGGATTTTTTGTTTCTGTCCCTAAAATTCACAAGCTTGTGGTCAGAAAACCTATCCTTACTGTCCAGGGACAAATATATGAGTTTTCATGATTCTTAGATCATACAGCCCGAGGAAAAGCTGTTAATTTTGTTCCCTGGGACCCCACCCTGAACTCTTCCAATGATGCTGGGAGAATGAGCGTTGGGACTTTCCATGTCACACAATCAAGACGGGTGACAACTTTTTTTGATAGATGTGACCCAAGATGGCTTCCATGTTCCTTGGGAGAGAGCTAAAGCTCTTACGTCCCAAGCAAAGTTGTCCTCCAAGCTCACTATAATTTGGTCCTGGGGGCCATTTCCTGCCCCCCCAAAAAAAAACACATCTCTGGAGTGCCTGGTTCATAACCTTGGTGCTCTTGGTCTCAGGGCAGCTATAAAAAACCAAAAAGTTGATCTTTATTCATGAATTTCTCATAATGGCAGCAAGTTAACAAAAACCCATCATTTTCAGGCCTTTTGTTTACTCTGAGGACGTGCCTTTCTCTCACTCTGTCTTGTATAATGGCCCAAATACCTCTGGATAGCTCTGATCCACAAGGAACTCTACCCTGTATCTCCCAAGACCAAATCCTGCAGCTTTCTCAGTCAGAGGTTCCAGTACCCCTGCACCATTTACTCGCAGCTCATGTGGAGGACAGCTGGCATCTTGCAGGCCTCTGCCACATGACAGTGCACTGCCATCTTGCACTCCCTCACTGTGTTACCAGCAGCAGCTATGCTGCTGTGGGTCACATGGTAACCCACCAACAGCCTGTGTTTCCTTGACAAATAGAGACGAGTGGCCATTTTATAGCCAATCATCGAGTAATTGCTAGATGGCCACTCAGTGGCCACCTACTCCACAGCCTTCTCAGCCTCAGTCTCTACTCCCACTTCAGGAACAGGTTGGTCCTGAGAGATTAGTTAATCATGTCCCTTTCTCCCTCTCTGACCTAGCTCAGATTAGCCATAAATTAGGTTCCTTTCCTGCTGTTCTTATTTCAAGAGATCTGTATTGATCAGTCTACAAAAAGGTTCACACTAGTCTCAAATTGGCCAAATATATTTGAGTGCACTCTGATTTTATAACATGTTTGTCAGTCTATATATCTGTTGACTGTTTACTGTATAGATCATTTCTCTGCATTTGTCCATTTGCCTGTTCTGTAAACAGCTGTTCCTTTTATTTGAGCTCAACAATTTTTTCCCTCCTCTATTACATTTTCAGATCATTTAATCAAGGTTTATTTGGGTTATATATTTAAAAAGCATGCTTCCACCTAGTTTACCACCTGGTTAAAATGTTAAAACTGGTTAAACAAAATCCCTTGGTGTGAGGAGACACTGGACAAGACTTCAACTGATGAATAAGAAAGTGGCCACCTGGTAATTTTAACCAGCTCTTCTCTGTTAATTGGAGGCCCCAATAATCTCCATAACCTTATGGAAGACACCCCAACTAAAGTTCATATAGCTGAGACATCTCATTGTTGTTGATCTGATAGTATATTCATGTCTTCAAATGTAAAATTAAGATTGTTTATGATGACAAGTGTTTTCTTTCAAATCCAGACATCTGCCTTTTCCTTGTGCTCCAACCAAGAGATTCAGGTCAGGTCAACATGAGGACATCAGTCAAATAATTTTTAAACAAAACTTTATGTAATATGTATATTATACTTAGAGATGCTTAAATAGTGAGTATTCCAAATAATGTCACAAATTTCTTCAGTGTTCAAATGTTAATAGTTCCATTTAATGTTGTATGTTAAGCTTACTGCCTTTACTGTACTGTACTGTTATCAATCTTCTGGATGTTCAACAACTAAAATTAAGAGATAATTATAAAGTCCTTTTAGATTTCTTTTGCTGAAATCCACAGGATCTTTTCCAGAAAAAGGTTATATGATGCATATTGGGACCATAATTAACTATACTTAAATGATACCACAGCTGATCTGTCTTTCCTAAATAAAATTGTAAAATTAATGAAACAGGCCATCCTCCAAAAATCAGATGACATTAGACATTCTAACAGCACAGGAAATACTTATAAAATTGTAAAACCTAAATGTGTGTATGACAAATAACATGTCAAGTTATAAAATTCCCTTGACCTTATTCTTATTCTCCTTATGGGAAGCCATTACTAAAATTATACTCATAAATACCCTGTTGATTCTATTATTTGACTCCTGCATACTTAATTGATTGTTTGCCTTTGTCTTCTTTAGATTTAAAGCTGTACACCTACCCAAGATAAAAACCAGATGTCTTATGACCGTGAAGGAGACCGTGGAGGCCCACCTTCCTCTATGGGCCAGATCTTAAGATAAAAGGCTAAACTTGGCCCTCAAACCCCATTAAGCCTTCTTAATGTGGCTTTTTGTGTTTTCAACAACAGAGATAAAAATTTTTTAAAAAATAACAATCTGAACTTTTAGCAGTGACACTTGGAGCTCTAGACAGGTAAACTGAGACAAGGCAGAGCTGCCTGAGCCCCTCCCAAACCATGCTTCAAGTGCAACAAAAAAGGACATTGGGCAAGAGAATTCCCCAACCCTGGCATTCCTCCAGGGCATTGCCCCTATTGCAATCTCAAGGGCCATTGGAAGAATGACTTTCCTAGCTGCGAGAGAGCGGGTAAGCCATTCTCTAACTCATTACCCTCACAGGAGATTTCATCACTGCCAGATTCATCACTGACTGATCTACTCAGACTTGCTGCTGAAGACTGATGGAGCTTGGGGTCCACAGCCCCCCATTAAGGTGTACTTCTCAGAGCCCCAAGTCCCACTTGAGGTCTCAGGTAAAACATTCTCTCTACTTGTAGAGATAGAGGCCATATATAGTGTTCTTCCTGAGTTTTCAGTCCCTTGTATTAGGTCCTCAGTCTCTGTAGTGGGTGTTGATGGCCAACCTACACAGCCTTTACAGACAGGGCCTATTCCATGCAGGTTCCAAACTCTCTTCTTTACCTATAACTTTCTAGTAATTCCAACATGTCCCACACCCCTTTTAGATAGAGATCTTCTTCAAAAGCTTAACTTCCCCTCTACCTTCTCCCTCCCCATAGCTCTCTGTCCTCTAGATACCTTCACAGTGTGCCACAAAGCCATCCCTTCCTCTCCTTTCTTCTCTAGTCAATCCCATAGTTTGAGATACCTACAATCCCACCCACACTACCTATGCCATGCTTATTTTAATTCGTCTTAGGAACCCTTCAGCTTTTCCTTGTGTTACTCAATATCCTATAGATCCCAAACACTTACAGGGACTTAAACCTATAATTAAGCACCTTTTAGACAATGCTTTTCTTAAACCTACCCACTCACCATCCTATGATACTCCTGTTCTCCCAGTACTCAAGCCTGATGGGTCTTATCATCTAATGCAAGACCTTAGGGTAATCAATAATGTTGTTACCCCAATCCACCCCATGGTGCCAAACACTTATACTATGCTCTCCCATATCCCTCCCTCCACCACTCACTTTACAATTGTAAATCTTAAAAAATGCCTTTTTTTTACCATCTCCCCTATGCCCTAGTTGTCAGGACTCCTTTGAGCTTATGTAGACTGACCCAGACACTCTGAGGTCTTAACAACTTACACCTGTCATCTCTATGGTAAAACCTCTCCTCAGAGACACATACTACCCCCCTCCTTTCCTATTCATCAATTTTGCAGACACACCCCTGGTCAGGACTGGCAGGTAGATTTTATACACATGCCCTTCCACAAAACCCTCAAATATCTTCTCACCTTTGTTTGTACTTTTTTAGGATGTATAAAAGCCTTTTCTACAACCAGGTTGACTGCTGATGCAATTACTAAAGTCCTGTTACAGAAAATCATGCCAAGGACTACAACCAAGGTGGAGCAGCCCCTACCTGGTCTTTTTAGCAACCCCAACAGCAGTCAAAGTTGCTAAACTGCCATCCAGTTCCATATCATGCAAGCTAAGCAGTACCCTCCCAATCCTGAATCCATCCTGAGCGGTCATCTCATATTCTACAGCCCACCCATCTCTGTCTCCCCAAGGCCTCACAGCCACAGCTCTCAGGCTAAGTTATGTTTTGTAATCAGGCTGTATATTTCTCATGCTTCTTATTCTTTCCAGCTCAACTCCCGGACCAGAGATGAGCCCTGCCTGCCTATACTTTTAATTTTTACCCTTTCAGATAAAAAATATAATCACCTCTCATAACTTCTCTCACCCTAAACCCACATTTATTTTTCAGAATTCTACCTTGCCATGGTCCTGATAAAACAGCACATTTAAATCAAAGGCACCTTTCCTTCTACTTCCCCTGGGTCCTTAAATGTGATAGTGGCCTGCCTCCTCATAACACCTTGTCTCTGTTTTTCTATTCTAAGATGTAGGCATTCACTAATAATGAAGTTGTCCTGGCTAAAATACTTGGTACCAGCTTCTACATGGGCATCAACCATTGTCCTGTCAACCTTCCTAAACCCCAGTAAGGCACCCCTTTTCAGCAGGAAGTAGTCAGAGAGAGACTTCACCCTTTTCCTAACAATAAAAAGCCAGGAATGAAAGGATTTTGCCCTAGAATAAGTTACAGGGCACTACGGCAGTGGAGGCGGGATCAAGGATATTTACCTTCAGGCCACTCCTTCCTTCCCGTATGACAACTTCCTTTTTCCTTTCCCAGTGGTGTGAAAAAGGTCCTAATCAGTCTCTTGTGTGTCATCCAGTGCCCATCCTAAGCGCCACCCTGTCAGAGTTTATATGTATATCCCATGCCCCATGGTCCAGTCAGAGAAAACCAGGCTTGATATAGCTATATGCTTCTCTCCACATCCTCAAAATAAAGGCTTTTTATTTTATATCTTCATATTGCGCTGAAAACCTAACAACTTCAAATATGAAGTAGATGTGCATTAAGTCCCTTTTGCTTAGGGATTTTAAAGGTATGTCTTTAAAGTCCTTAAGCTTAAGATAATCTTTTGGAAATTCTAAGATTTCTAGAGAAATTTATTTTTATAAAGTGCTTGACACTAGGATTGGTATGAGAAATAGTAACTCTCAGTGGGCCGATGGTGTCACTTGGTGCACTGCATATGTTTAGCATGATGATGTAAAGATCCAATTCTTACTACCAACAACAACAACAAAAAGAATAACTGAAAATCCCAAATTATCTCATTGTGTTTCACTGAAACCTTGAGCAGTGGACTCCTCTGGCCACTTATATGCCCTTCTATTTGGTTTCAATGTCTGCTATTCTATTAGGAGACTGACTTGGGGCAAGCTGTGGGGCCCAGGAAGGAAGAAGTCAGAAGCCTCCTGAGAATCGGCCATGCTGGGATTGGGAGGAGCTCAACAAGAAGCCAACTAATCAGCCTTTCTGGTGAGCTATGCAAGCCATGCAGGGCCCAGGAAGAAAGAAGTCAGTTAGGGCCGCCCACAAACCTACTAATGCATGCCCTCACCTCACCTCTGCCTAGGGCTGGTGTTCCGAGCATGTTGGGAGGATGACAGTACGCGGTATGGCAAATATAGGAGACTTCCTTCTATTTTGTTTTTGAGGTCCAATATTGTTCTCACTGTTCTGATTGTTTTGCTTTATGCAATGTTTTGGTTCCATTTTGCTATATTTGATGGAATGGACAACTATTGTGAAGATAACAAGATGTACTATGGTGGTCATTGTTATTTTCCTACTGTCCTGCTTTGAAGTTCTGTACCAATTTCAATGCTTTGTTTTGATTGGCTTTATTCGGTTTTGTTTCGTTGGGTTTTATTGTCTTTAAAACAAAAAATTAAAAAGGAGTCTGATTTGGTTAACTTCAGCTTCCATAACATGGGGTACACATGACAAAAAGAATATTTAAAATTTGCAATCTAATAACATGAAAATTAATCCAGAGTGTATTAGACCAGGACAGAAGTATTGTCATTTTCTGATACACTATACACTCTAGAAGTCATCTTTATTTTTACTTTTTTCTTATTTTCTTTAGATGATATGTTAATAATTGTGTTAGATATTTTATTTTTTTCAACTTACTTATGATTTGGTCCTTCCTTATAAGTCAAGCATTTTCTCTTAGAGTTTTCATCATCTTTAAATATTTTACTTACTTTATAATAATCCTTAATACTTTGGTTATATCTTCAAAATCTCTGTTGATATTTTATCTGACATTTCATTTATTCAGGGGCTTTTAAGTGAAAACCTACAGAACTCATAGTCACAGACAATGGAGCCAGAAAAAATTATATACTTATTTATTTTAAAAAGGAAAGATAAGAAAAAGAGGTAATCTAAATATCCCAATTAAATTATCTAGCTTTAATTTATGACTGATATTAAAGGAATGGGTAAAGAAAGAAAAGGGTTAATAAAAACTGTCTTTTTAAACAGGAGAAATCTGAGTGCTAACAAGCATGTTTTGTGAAGCTATGAATAAATATCTATCATTGGAAGGCAGGTGGACACATACTACTGTTAAACTAAGTAAAAACTTACTTGTATCTTAGGAGTACTCACTTTACCAAATATGTTTAAGGCTTTTCACAGTTTAATGGCAGCATGCTCACAGAATTTTGAGAATTCAGGTAGTAGAATAAGACAAGATTTATGATGTCCAATATTAAGTGGACCTTAACAGTAACCCACAGTCTCTCTCAATTTCCTGGTTTGTTCATCTTTCTAGGGATTATATATTTCAAATATCTTTAGATTTTTTTTAAACTTCAGCTTTTCATTCCACAGTAAATGACCTCACAACATAGCTTTAGAGGTATTGTCACATAGCATCTACTTTACTTTTCAATCATAAAATTGGCTTTCAAAAAAATTTCATAGACAAAATATCTGAAAGTATTATCAGGCATTATTAACTTGCAGCAAGGGAAACCAAGTTATGACCAATAATTTATCATTCCAGAGAGAGTGTGAAAGCATTTTGCTTTATAAGCTGCTAGTTTGTTTGTCTTTTGTAACAAACTTCTGTTTCACTTTATAAGTTTAATAAAATGTCTGCAGTAAATTCACAGAAGCTGTTGAAAAGAAAGACAAGCTGGCTTAAAATGGCATACATAGCTTCTAGAGAAGAAAATAACACATACAGAAAGCAAATGTAAAGAATATATCTGCAGATGATGTTAGAATCACAACGTTTCATTCCACAGTGTTGGTCCATCACACAAGCAACTATCAGCCAGGCACAAGATAGATAAGTCATAAAACAGAGGCAAAGCATCAAGCAATAAATACTAATTTTACTAAAACAAACAAACAAAAAACACTGAAGACTAAAAATGTGCAGGATACAAAGTTCATGCAAGTATTTTGGAGCAAACTTCCTTTGACAAACTTACAAATTCACCTGGTTTATTTCTTCTTTCTATGTAATTAGTCATCATGAAGTCTGTTTCTCTCTTCCTTATAAGAACAAAGCATCCATCCTTTTCTACTGACTTTGTGTCCCTGAGTCTTTTGAATTTTTAGTTGCCTTCTGTATTGAATTACACTATAGAAATGAGTATTTGCATAAATAAGTTTCTCCTCAATCAAATAATGCCCACTCTAGACATTGTGATCTTATACCTGAGGACTGTCTTCTTTCCTTGAGTTTACAACTGTTAATAGAATTTTTTCTGACCATAAAACTAAGAGGTATATATCCTTTCCAAAATTAGAAGTCAAGTTCTCTTTCTTTTATTCAATTCAGTTAACATATTTATCTGTATCTATCTGTCTATCTGTACAAATGTATCTGCCATCTTATTACTTGGCAACTTATTACCATCAACAATATTCAACAGTACAAAACATATCTTCCAACATACCAGTAATCTCTCCTTAGGAACACAGTAGTCTCTCATTCTATAAATGATTTGGGTTGATGATGTAAACATATTCACTACCAATCCCAGGTCCACTTTCTTTTACACCTCTCACCTTCTCTCTCCTCTCCTCCCCTCTTCTTCTCCTCTCTTTCTGTCACTCTCCTTGTTCTTTTCTCTCTTGATGTTTTTATTCTACCTTTACACAAAGCTTTGCTTTCTTACATAGCAGGAAGCATGAGATGCAACTGGCCAGTCCTTGGTCTTCTTTTCTGCTAATGACACTACTAGACTGAAGAACACAGGAAGCTATTCCAAACAAACAGCCAAAGTTGGATGTGTTCCTGTGATTTGCAGAGGAAGGATACAATGGCCATCACCTTTCACTATAACCAAGTATGGAAAAGACCACTTTCCAGTTTCCAGAAGAATAAAAATAGTACCCATTACAGTATCTAGCATGAGTTCTGTTTCTGGGAGCTCTATGCACCATAATAGCTCCAATTTCTCTTTGTATGCTTCAGAATTCCATGAAATCTAAGGTATAATTAAATTTCATATCTATTTGCTTAAATAACACCTTCTAGAGAGATCAATTTTAATACTTTACACATAATATTTATATTTCAAGTTTTATTTGCAATTTTCATTAAATTAGGACATATATCAATAAAAGATAAGACAGCCTGCATACATAATATTAACGCAGTGTTTGATGACAGATATAGTGAATGATTTGATGGTTTTTTAATCTAAAAATTATATTTATGTGACATTGATGATGAAATTGAAATTTTCAGAATTCTCTATATTTGAAATTGTTTTAATAAGAAAGCATGCAATATTGCTTATAAAATAATACCATACAGATAATAGGATTAGAGATTATGAATTTAAGTGAGTCATAAACCAAGAAGTTACCTATTGCAAACCTATGTTGTTTTCCCAAGTAACTGTTCCATCAAAACATCTCACTGATTTATTTGCCTCCAAAATATCTCCATACCATCTGTGTCGACTTTCACCTATACTGCTTTTACACATACCTGGATTATTGCAGTAGTTGATCACTGACTATGTACTCCATGTCTTGTGTTAACTGGTTGTCTACAAAGTAGCAAGAACAGCCTTTCATAAGTACAAATGTGATCACACTGTTCTTCTAAATCACTGCAATGTATTTGTGGTTGTATTTTCAAATATGCCTATCAATAATTTAATACTTTTTCTTTTCAGAGGGAAAAGATAGATTCTCTCCTATTGCATGTAAAATCACTTCTAGGAATTAAATTGATGACACAGTGCAACTTTGGAGACAAAGTCATAAAAGTCAGTATAGCTTTCCTTCACTCATAAGCTCTCCTAAAACAGGATTTTTTTTTTCATGTGATAGCCCATCTTTGGGAAATCTTTTCCTTAACTCTCCCTTATTATGTCAACACAAACTGATCTTTTAATATTCAAATCAAGGACAGTTCTTTCCAGAGATTTCCTATTAATGTCAGAATTGTGAGTGTTATGGTGTTGTTCACATTGTGATTTTACAAGGGATTGTGTTGTGAGAATGTTACTACCACAATTGTTAACAGGGTAAATTTCATGTGATTATACCTTACATTATATTTCCAGTGTTACTGAATTCCTTGGCATTTTAAATAAGTCAATGAATAACTAAAATCAAGGCTCAACATTACAAAAATAAATAAGCATGTTGACATTACGTTTTGATATGTTATGTCCAGCTATAGAGCACAAGTAGAATTGGGATATAAGAGTGTGCTATATACTGAGTCTAGGTTTTTTTAAAGAGAATAAAATAAAACAGAACAAAACAAAGCAAATCAGAACAGAATAGAACAATGCAAGCAATGCAGAACTGCAAAACAAGACAATAGGAAATCTACAGTAGCTACCATAAGGTCTCTTGTTTTCTTCAAAATAGTTATCCATATCTTCACAAACAATAAAATAAAAAAGTAGTATAAAGCCAATTGAAACAAAAGAATAAAGGCATTACAGGACTTCAAAACAAGATAACAAGAAATAAACTATGGTTACTATAATGTCCCATTCTCTTCAAAATAGCCTCCCAGACTGTCAAACACAATAAAATCAAATAAAACACAAAAGAATAAAACCAGCAAGACAAAAGAATAAAAGCATTTTAGCAGTTCAAAAGATGATAGGAAATCAACAACAGGTATCACAAGGTCTCATTTTCTTCGAAGTAGCTGTTCATAATATTATACATAATAAAATCAAACAAAACAAAACAGAATAAAACCAATTAAACAAAGAATGAAAGCATTATAGGAATTCAAAACAAGATAATAGAAAACCAACAATGGTTACCGTAATACATTCCAGTATCTTCAAACTAGCTTCCATACCATAAGACACAGTATAATCTAACAAAACAAGACAGAACAAAACTAAACCTAGCAAAATTATGAAAATGATACAAGAGTTCAAGACAAGACAATAAGAAATTAACAATGGTTACCACCTTTTTCTCCTAGGTGTTTCTTCCCCTATCATTTTCATAACATCTATTGTACTTTTTGGATCCCATTAATTCCTTCTGTTTTTTATGCTAGGGTTCATCTGTATGAGTTCAAACTGTTTTGTCCATGAACATGATCTCTAGTTGCATCAATTTATCTACAAGAGCCTCAAGATTATCCTACTTCATAGGTGGGTAGCTTTCCATTGTATGAAAATGCCACATCTTTCATATACATTCTGCAGTTGATGGGCAACTTACCCTTTCTTTTTTATGGTTTCCTGTCACATGGAACAATTGGTGTCCTGTTGCATGGAACAATTGTTTTCTCTCCTTTAATTCTGTGTTAAATGTGTTTCTTGTATACAGCATATTGACAGATCTTGTTTCTTGATCCATTCTCCCTGTATTTCTTCCTTTTTATTGCTGAACTGCGGCCATTTACATTAATGGTTACAACCAGCGTACATTGGTTTGTCTTTGCCATGATATCCTCCTGCTATTGGCCCTCCACTTTTCCCCCTCATTCAACTGCCTGTCTTATTTGGCAATCCTGCTCTGCTGCTGTTCCTGGAACTGTGGTCATCTTTATCTCTCTCTAGAATATCCTTCATCACGCTCTGTAGGTTTGTTTGGTGGTCATGAATTTATTTGTTCTTTATCATGTAAGTATCTTACTTTTCTATCAATTTTGAAAGATAGTTTTACAGGGTACATCAATCTAGGTTGGAAAGTTGTTTTCTTACAGGATTTAAAACACTTCACTCAAAACTTTTCTTGATTTGATGGTTTGTGTTGACAAGTCTGCCCTGATTCGGGTTGGTTTTCTTTAACAGATGATGTTTGTTTTCTCTAATATCTTTGAATATTCTTTTCTTGCACTAAATTTCTGGGATCTTGATTATTATATGTCTGGGTGTAGATTTACTTTGGTTATGGCTAGTTGGAGTCCTATATGCCTTGCTCACCGGAATGCCAGATTTTTTTCCCTATATTTGGGAAGTTTTTTGCTATTACTTCTGCAAATAGCCTTTTCATTTCATTTATGTTGACCCTTGCATCTTCATTGATACCTATCACTCATAAATTATTTTTCTTTGTGTCAGTTTTCAGCCATTGAATTGTTATTTCCTGGTGCCTTGTGATCCTGCCTTCAAGATTTGAACATCTATCTTCAGTCTCTTTCAAGTGGTTTTGTCAGCTTTTGATTGACTTTTTAATTTCCTGGATATCTCTTTGAATCTGTTTTATGCATTGTAATTCCTTTCTAAATTGTTTATTCAAGGTCGCCATCATTTTCCTATGCTCCTCTTTTTTACCTATGTGTTCTTTAGATATGCTGAGCAATTCTTTCATTATTTTTGTGATTTCTTCTTTTATCTTACACATTATTTTTGATCTGATTATTTATCCAGTCCCATGAAGTTGTGTCATTACTTCAGTTGCTATCCTGTCAGAGATCTCAGGTGTGTGGCTTCCATTTTCTTCCACGGCTATATCTTTCAGACTTCCTCTGTGTGAGTTGGAGGTCTGAGATTGCCTTTTTCTCCTTTATCTGAAATTCTCCTGGCTTCCTCCCAACAAGCCAGTTGTGGGGTCTCAGGCACTTCCCATGTTGACTGCCACTCCATAGTGTAGAGGAATGGGACAGGCCCCTGGGTTTCTATGAGCCCAGGTTTACAGGGATGTAGCAGGATATGGGCCCTGAATCTAGGGTTTTTGCATTGAGCTACATTCCCTGACCTTTATTTTGGTTTTTGTTTGTTTGGTTGCTTTTGCTTTTATTTTTATTGTTATTGCTTTTTCTGTTTTTTTTTTAAGACATGGTCTCAAAAAATTGCTAAGTTGTCCAGGCTGGGCTCAAATGTGCAATCCTCTTGTATTAGTCTTTTAGAGTCCTGAGATTATATGCACTACTATACCTGGCTAAATGGGTTCTTTCATAAGTGTATTAATTCATTCAGAATACAAATATATTATCCTTTTCTAAAAGCTGATGAAATAAAAAGAAAAAGAATAACATACCACTTTAAAAACCTGAGATAAGCATTTTGATTCATGTGGTTATCTAAATTTATAGTTGATTCATCAGAATAGTTATTTTAACAATTTTAGACAGGTGCATTTTTTGAATGTATTTCTTTGTGAGATCTGTAGAAAGCCTGCAAGAAAGCACTCTCACTGAAACTTTCACTTACACATTTCTCAGTAAAAAAAAGGAAAACTGGCTATAGAACTCCCATTAATGTCAGTGAGAATCACTGACAAATTCCCAAGCAATACTTGGAAAACATCTTCATTGTTGCCTTGAGGCTATTGCTAATGCTGTGCACAAATAAGATTTAGCTCTTGAAGTGACAATTGCTTTTATACTGCTCTCCTGTTTCTTCATTGATGCTAAACAGAGATGGCAACACAAGAATACACCATTCATTTGACTCATCTGAAAGACATTATTACACTCTTTCTCTACTATGTCCTAATTTTAAACAAGCAAAACAGATCTTCCTCAAAATAAATCTGCAATGTGATTAAATGAGAATGGTTTTATTTTTTTCCAAAAACCCCTTTTATTTATCTACATTATATATGAGTTAATTGCTGAAATTTCTCTTCAAATACATTAAACAATTACTATGGACTAAATTTTACTTATTGCATTTACATACTTACAACTCAAAGCAATATAATTTTATCAGGTGTGATGCAAAAATAGATTGCAAAAATCAGAAGACCAAAACAAAGAAGATATTTTCATGTGCTTTCTAGAACTCTGCTCTTTGTATGATATTTTAAGCAGATCATTCATATTATCATTTAAATAAATTTTAAAATTCTAGATTCCAGGGTTTGAGGTCCTTTTCAGCACAATTAAATGAGAAAAAAGCAGTTGTAAGTGTATATTCAGGAAAATTCTAAGTAGCAGGATTTCATTTTTGTGTGCCACTTCTTCCCTGTTTTGATTTTACTTTTGGAAGGTAAGGACTTTGAAAATAAACATATTTTCTTTTCCTACCTGATCAAATTGGGTAGAAAGATAGGAAGGTAAAATGGTCATTATAGCAATTAATAAAAATCTTTGGTAATTTCAAAGTTGGTTGCCACTGTTAATTGTTGAAAAAAAGTACTATCAAATACTTGGAAACCAAGCTTTGTAAATAAGGAGGGGAACAAGGAGAAGTCAAGATGGCTGATCAGTGATCAACAAAATACAAAGCCTCCCAGGAGAAACAACTCATATGCCCGAATGAAACATCCTGGAGGGACCCAGACAGAGGGAGTTGGATCCTCTTGACACAGGAAGAAATTGAAACTAAGAAATTAAAATTAAAAGAAAAAAGTTCATCAAAAATGTCGGGGCTACAACTGGAACAGCTAAAAATTATGGGACACAGTGTTTTTGCTGTGACCTGCCAAGTTTGGGCCAGCCTGAATTTGCATCAGCTTGAATCCATGCCAGCCAGCAGGACTGCCCAAACTCATTCCTGCCGCCACTCACAGGAGCCACAGCAGCTCTGAAGTCAGAGGTTGGTGAGCCCAATGGAGAGCAGAGGCAGCGAAGGGACCTTCATTAATCCATTAATCCTTTAGTACTGGGAATGAGGCCCCCTCCACAGGAAGGGTGCAACCAAATGGGCAACATGTTGGAATCAGGCAGGAGGAACCTGAACTGGGAGCAACAGTGACTTCAGTTAGTTGCTCCCTCCCCAGAGCAGATTTGTGAGATTTGCTTGGACGGGGCCACACCCCTAGCCAGGACCTAATGAACCATCCCAAATCAATTCCCTGTGCCTAGTACGCACAAACTGAGTGAAGGCCTCTGAAGTTTGGCTGGCCTGGTAAGGAGGTGCAAGAGGAGAGGGTGGAGGTCCCTCGCCAGTGTTCTTTGGAGGATGGGACCTTCACTGTACACCTGAGTGGAGGAAGCTTGGACATGACAGAAGAGAGAGGCAAGAGGAGGCCCCCAGCCCAGAACCTTAAGAGCACTGATCCAGGAGAGGAAAAAACAAGGGAGACTGAGGGCAGCAAATGCAACATCAGACATGGCTTCAATGGACATTAAGAGATCTCTTGTACACAAGCTCAAAACTGAAATATTAAATCAGATAAAGCAAGATATGAGTAGAGTAATAAAAAAATGCTCTCATGAAGCATCTCTCAGGAAGATATAGATAGAAGAAGGGAGGAACACAAAAAAAGGAGAGAAACATTCGATAAAGAATATAAAGAAAATATAGAATACATGAAGCAGATTCAAAGAGACTACAAGGAAATTAAAAACTCCATTGAAAGCTGGCAAAATGCCTTAAAAGAAACTAAGGATAGACTATCAAAACTTGAAGACAGGTTTGCAATGTGTGATCATGAAAGGAAAGATCTCTTAAAAATAACAAGGAACCAAGCAGTAACAATACAAAGGCTAGAAGATGATAAGAGAATCTACAATTTAAAAATAAGAAATGTGAACGAAGAATAAGGAATACATATAGGTGAGCTACAAAGGCTATTCACAGAAATAATTAAGGAAAACTTCCCAAGCATGGGAAAAGAAAATGACATTCAATTATGTGAAGCATACAGAACTCCAACAACCTACAACCAAAACAGAGCTACACCCAGACATATAATAATCAAGATACCAGAAATTCAATATAAAAACAGAATATTAAAAGCCATCAGAGAAAAGAAACAGATTACCTATAAAGGTAAGCCCATCAGAATCTCAGCTTACTTCTCAACACAGACCATCAGATCTAGTGCTTGGAGCGAAATATTCCAAGCCCTGAAAGAAAATAACCTCCAGCCCAGATTGATGTACCCTGCAAAACTGTCACTAGAAATTAATGGAGAAACAAGATGCTTCCATGACAAAGAGGAACTGGGGGAGATTGTGACCAATCCAACCCTACAGAGAATACTGAAGGACATTCTAGAGAGAGAGAGAACAAAAATACCAGGATTTTAGGAACAGTGGCAGAAAGGCCTCAATGAGAGAGGCAGGCAGTAGAATGCAGGAGAAAACTAGACAAACAAAGGCAGAAAAATAGCTTAGCAGAAATGAGGCAGAGAAGGATGGCTAGAATCTCTAACACAGATGGCCTTGATACACTATATTGCTAATAGTGCACCAGGATTTAAAACCCACATTACTCAAACTACTCTGCTTAGATGTGTTATATTCTGTTCCAGTCATTCTACCTGTACTAGATTTGAGGGTACAGACAGTTATCTTGAAAATAACAGGATATAGTATGGTAATCATCCTTAATTTCCTATTAAGTTAATCTAAAGCTCTGTAAAAGCTACACTCTTTTACCATGAATGATCATAATCAATTTCTAGTTTGATAGATCGCTGTTTTGTATTGATAGATTTTATTCAAAGCTGTTATAATTGATAGTATCAAGTCTCAGAGTATAGGCAAATCCACTTAAGATAACAAGATTCATTAGAATATCCACTCTGGTTTGATTATTACCTGCCTTTGAAGTTTTATACTGTCTACAATGTTTTATTTTTACTAATATTGTTAGGTACTGCTATATCCAATTGTACTGCTATATTCAATTATATAATGCCTGATGATATAGACAATTCTACTGAAGATAGTAAGAAATAACACAGCAATCATTGTAGATTGCCTTGTACTGTGGTTTTATATAACTTTTTGGTTTCATGTTTTTATAGGAATTTGTTTTGTTTTGTCTTGCTATGTTTTGTTTTTCCCTGTAATACAGAAAAGATAGAAATACATGTAGAGACTCATGCATGCATAGCTGTTTACACTCTCACTGTCTGAATATCTACTTTGTATGCTTTAATTTTGTAACTTGAACAACTATTTCTAAAAGGACAATATGTAATTTATCAACTAGTGATTTCTTTCTGTTTATATTTTTTTTAATTCTGTATTATCTGTACCCTTTACATGCTTTTGTTTCTCTTTAAATAAAAAAAAAATAAGAAGGGGAAGAAAGATTGAAGAGAACAACGGGCAGTGGGAAAGAAAAAACAAACTAAGTTATATCAGGTACAGGCACAAATCCCAATGATGAGTGTGACCACTGTGCACACCTAAATTGTACCAATAAATTTCATATAAAATTTTTGATGAATATAACTCATCAATTATATTTCTATTTTATTAATGATATTCAGTTGTCTTTGTACCTAATTATAACAGAATCTACTAAAATGGTCTGTTCAGAACTTTGAGTGGAAGTAAAATAGCCAAACAACGGATAGTGATGAGTGATTATGATGA